>CAIGRT010223678.1:0-16883 GCA_903798405.1 Fraxinus platypoda | reverse complement strand
GAACTCATTGTTAAGAATTGGGGTTTCATATTAAAAGACCAACTTTAGTAAGAGGAGTAGCTCAAGATCTTTATTAATTGATCTGTGTCAATATCATTTATCGATGTGGGATTCTATCCCTTAACAGAGAGAAGACAATTATTACTTACTACATTTATTTTTCAACATGCCCCTGTGAAGCCATAATAGTTATGAAGAATTAAATTTTAATTTGTTTCAATTGGGTCATTAAACTTTGATTAAATTTTAAAGTTCACTACTTTATCACATGTCACTTTGCTTAGTTGGCAGCAATACAATAAAAATCTATATAATTGCAATGTGACGTCCTAGAAACAAAAAAGTAAAATGAGGCATATGATAATGTCTTCCGACTAAAATGTTAAAAATGTTTTTTTTTTTAGTATTTTTATGGCGTGACGTAGTGATAAGTTTACATATGACACAATGCTTATGCAAAAGATTCATTACAATATTTTTATCAAATAATAATTTTGATCAATTTCGGTGAGATCTGAAATTAAATTGAAGTTCAGTGATTTAATTAAAATCAAATTAACATTCAATGGACAAATTGAAACAAATTAAAATTTACTGACTTAATTCATACATTTGTTGGAAGTTCAATGACTGCATATGAAAATTTACCATTCTAAACATGATTGTACTCCTAAATTTCCTACCAAATCATCCGATTAGTTTTAGATTCTTAATTTACTACCACATCTTAAAGTCAAAACATTCGAATCTAATGCATTTTTTTATCTACACAATGAAAGTTATTCTTAGGTCGCATAACGAGGAATATTTGCTTTTACTATTGAAAGTTCGCTAAAAGAATATTTGACACAAAGTCCCAAAAATGCATTATGAGCATGATCGGCTTATTTTTTAGCAATTAGCTAAGCCAATCGCGCTATATTCGTGCATGAGTAGCAAAGTCACATATTTTCTATTGTACGGTCAAAAAGTAAGTTCTAATTTTTTTTTTATTTCTTTTTTAAACAACTTAACACTAACAACGGGTTGAGAGATGAGAAGAGAGGTGGTCAGGTGGCTAAATATTTGTACTTGTCGTCAGTGTCAACGAGTTGAGTAGTGGCGGATATTAAATTTTGATGAAATTGACAAACCCTAAATATTACGGAAGAATGAGAAATTATTAAGTGATTTTAAATTTAGACTTTTAAGGAAAGATGGGAGGAATAAAAATTTATATTTTGGAGAAAAGTTTTTTTTAAAAAAAAAAGTAAAAATGAAATTTTGGAAATTTTGTTGGGTCAATGAACCACATATGAAACCATGTGACTCCGCCTCTGCTTGTATGTATGATACTCAATATTTCTAAGACTCCTTTGTAAACCCTTGTTTATTTTTCATTATTTTTAAAATATATTTTTCTTAGTCTTATTTTTAACTATATATTTTTCAATAAAATATATTACACGCAAATCAAATTTTTTTTCTTATTTTTTAACCACACGTTCTCCATTAAATCACTATTCCAAAATTTATTTTTGAGATAATCCGAATTAAGATAAACCAAAACTATATGGATACTTACAATAGTGTAACCTCATTATTAATCCCTCTACTCGTGCACTCAACCACTCGTCCATGCATCAAAATCGTGTTTCTCTCTTTACCTGTCATCTGACAAAGAAAGAATAAAGATTTTGATGCATTTCACAAACTTTTGTAAGCCCTCCAGCTGATCTTAATTGATTTTTTTAAAGTTTATTTTTTTTCCTGATTTTATCTTCAAGTGATGGTATCTTCACTTCTTTTTTTTTTTAATTGATCTTCATTTAATGTTCTCAATTAAATTGTACCTATTTTGTTAATACTAATCAGAGTTAAATGTGCATTGCACGGTTTGAAATGCTTTATTAAGTGCTTTGAAAGTTATATTGACCGTCCATTTACCTTTTTGTTCTAAATATGAGATAAATACAAGTCCTTGAAAATAAATTTTAATTATTATACATGCACGTAAATAGTGAAATGCATACTTGAATGTGAGTATTAGAATTATAATTAAATACATAAATGAAGATGAATAACAAATATGATACGCGATTTAACGTAAATGTTAATTAATTTAGAATTAATACCAATATATGTACGTGACAATTAATATTAAATCATTTATACTAAATGAATATAATTTAATTTTTCATCTAAGTGAATCTGGATACTAATTAGCATATATGGATGTGAATAATAAACTGCAATCTTGAATATGAAATTTTAATTAACATTGTTCAAATGAACGTCAATCTTAATTAATTGAAAATTAATAATAGGGATATAGACGTGCATGCTAATGTGAAATTTTAATTAATATTAATTAAATGAATGTGAATGTTAATGTTAATGAATTGAGAATTAATAATAGGGAATACATGCATGAATAATGATTTTATATTATTTATTACAATTTTTAAATTAAATACATATTAAAAATAGAAAAATAATTCATATTAAAATAATTGAATTGTAGTAGGATAATAATCGTTCAAAAAAAATTTCTTCCTTAATGTGATATTTAATATATTATAGAAATAATGAATTTCATTCTTCAATGTGAAATTCTAATTATATGAACGTGAACGTTAATTAATTGGAAATTAATAATAGGGACATGGACGTGAATGTGAAATTCTAATTAATATTAATTAAATGAATGTGAATGTTAATATTAATGTTAATTAGTTGATAATTAATAATAGGGAATACATGCATGAACAAAAATTTTATAGTATTTATTACAGTTTGTAAATTAAATACATATTAAAAATAAAAAAGTAAGTCATATTAAAATAATTGAATTGTAATAATGCTATAATCATCCATATAATAATTCTTACTTGATATGATATTTAATATATTATACAAATAATGAACTGCATTCTTGAATGTGAATTTTTTGTTAAATGAATATGAATGTTGATTAATTGGAAATTAGTAATAGGAATATGGATGTGAAGGTGAAATTCTAATTAATATTAATTAAATTAATGTGAATGTTAATTAATTAATAATTGAGAATACAAGCATGAATAATAATTTTATAGTATTTATTTCAGTTTGTAAATTAAATACATAATAAATTGATATTTATTATTTTATAGAGGTTGTTTCATAGTGACTATAGAGGCATTAATCAACCATTCATAACCAACAAAAAGTCCCCTCAACCAAACGTCATCTACTCCTATAAGTAAACCGCTGTCTCTCCTGCAGCCCTTTTCAGGTTTGATTATTCTCTATTACAGGAAAATGTTTCAACACTTACCTGATCTCAGAACTGATTACCAATTAAAAACTTTTTTAAAGAATTAGTTACTGCATATGCAGTTATTTTCAGAAAATTTCTTGATTGATGAATGATGACCAACTAAATGACAAAATGAATAAATCATTCTAACTGGAATTCCTGTTCCTGATGTTAATGGTGATGGGTGTGAAACTGTTTATAGGTGTGCAATCATACATGAATTTCTATTCAGAAGAAAAGGAAAGGCTTGAAACTTTTGGTGAGTGTCCTTAGAGGCTTTGCTATTGGTCTTCATTTCTAGATTTCCATATTATGATTGGAGAATATGGTTCATACTGTGAAATGGCAGATTTATGTGAGAATAGGAGAAACAATGATGCATTTGATTGAAAGAAAATTACAGATAAAGAAAGCAGTAACACTTGGGAGTTTGAGAGAGCTCATAGACTTTTAATAGAAAATTAAAGTTGAATTTCTTCTTCTCTTATAAAATAGTTATTAGTGATAGATTAATTAACCATTGATATTTATTCAAAAAATTACAAAAAAATTCATTAACCATTTAAACTATAATATTGAGAATTGAGACTAATTCTTTTAGTTGCTCACTATATCATCGTTCATAGATAATATTAATGAGACGGAAAAATGTGAAATAATAAAATATATAGAGAAAAATTAAACGAAAAAATTACGTGAAAAACTCCAAAAATCAAAAGAAAAATCACTAGGTTGATATAAGAGAGATGTTCCACAAGAAATATTATGATAGCTTGTTTGAGCCCCATTCTTTTCAAAAAATGCGTCTTGCAGTGGTATTATGATAGAGAATGTATGGGTAAAAAATAAATTTTTTTTTTTTTTTTTTTTGCATGTAGTTTTATTTTATTTAAAAAATGTGTGATTGAAATGATGTCAAATTTATGTTCAAAATTCATTTTGATGGAAAAAAAAATGGTGTTCAAACAAAGACTATATAAAAAATTATGTGCTGGTAATTTCTTCTTCTTCTTCGCACATCCAATTATTGCATTAACAAACAAATCCAACCGTAAAGTTTGAAAATAATGATATGTTTCCAAGTTTGACAAGACTTATTTAGATTCTTGACAAATGTTTAGTCTACTTAATCAAATGTGGGATTGTTGAACATGAAAATCAGATCAAGAAATTTTTGTCATCTAATCATGATTTTTGCCTCCTCATTTATTGGTTTTAATGCTCGGATCAAAATAAGAGGAAAAATGACTATATGAAAGAGAGATATTTGAATTGTGCATAGTCTTATTCTCTTAGACTAGAGTATTTATAGATTTCCTTCAGAGTTTTGAGATAATTTGATCGTTTAGGAGAAACGATAGAGGGCGACCTCTTACTGGTTAACTTATAACGGATTCTTTACAATTTCACATTTTTTCATTAGATTTAAAGTCACACTTCGAACATTTGTCCACATGCACTTTAATAACAATTTTTAACTAGTTTAGAAGGGGAAATGGCTTCGCCTATACTTGGTGCGAACTTCTTCCGTGTTCTTATCACTCGCATATAGCTTATGCTTCACGAGCGGAGGGCGAAACAGAGTATATTTATTGATTCAGCAGGGATGATTTCTTCCTCAACAAGTGTTAATTAACAGATTGCTCAATAACTTAGCCGTAAAATTTTTTGGACATGAATCACGTGATACGTTGTTGATTAAATTTTTTTGGACATGAATCACATGATACATTGATAATTAGATGCAAAGTTTTCAAAAAAATGTAAATTTAACAATTTTGATGTGGGTGCAAATGATAAAACTGTCCTTCTCCGAACTCGGAGATTTTTTTAGTGTCCATTTATAGAGTCACAATAACTTCTTATGTCAATTGACTCCCCCCCATGACATGTTTATTATTGTGTATCAAATATTTTTTTGAATATAATTAAAAGAAAAAAAAAATGTTGTTGAAGTACATTATGTGCACCATTGCCAAGATCGCAAATAATTAATTAATTTTTTTTTTGGTGAAATATTTTCTTACAATAGGTAGATATGTGTTAAGAATTATGATTGAAAATGATCAAAAAAATTTTTTTAAAAATAAATAATAATGTGATGGCAATTATTTTTGAACAATTCCCTTAGATAGGTGCTGCGTTGGGTGAATTTTTTTTTTCTTTTTTTTTTTTTCTAATTGCCAATACATCACTATTTTATTCCACAAATATCTAACTACTTTTCTGACTATATGTTGTTAAGGCCGGCCCTAAGATATTCGAGACTCTAGACGACATTATTACGAAACTTTTAAATATAATTTTCTATAAACGTATTGATCTCTGTAGTATCATTCATGTTCTATTCAAATTAATTTTTTTATATTATGTTTGAAAAATTAAATGAACCCTTTTAAAATAAGAGTGTGTTTGGGATTTTTATTTTATTATGACCATCCAACTTTATACTTAGAGTGTGTTTGGGACACATTCTTTTGAAAGAATGTATTAGTGAATAGTAGATTGATGGAGAATGTGTGGTTAAAAATGAAGGAAAAGTTATTGATGTGATGGAAAATATTATTTTATTGAAGAATGTTGGTTGAGAATGAGTAGAAGAATGAGAATAAAAAAAATAATGTGTACCAAACAGAGCCTAAATAACTTACTTTTAATTTTCATAAAAATTAATTTTTTTATTTTTTTAAAAAAAAAATTATAAACTTACTAAAAAACTATGAGGAATTTTTTTTTTTTTTTTTAATTAAACTCATTAAGGATGTAAGTGTTCAAGTGTTTTGGACCTCTTGTTTAATCCATCATGTTATTTAATCATGTCTTTTAAATGAAATAAAGGACCCAACTAAAAAAAGAAATAAATATTTTTGTTGAATTTTGGAATTTTTAATTTTTTTTAGGCCCCTCAAAAATTGAGATCCAAAACAATGGCCTAGATCGCCTTGGGTCAGGACTAACCCATAATTCATTGTTTCCTCATATTCCAAATTTGTCCTCGAGATCAATTCACATTGTGGGGGGACTGATCATATATTGCTGCCAAATTATAAAAAATGAAAAGGGCAAAACGTGCATTCAAAAAATTGGCAGGACTTTGACTGTATCTCAAATAGGAGTGGGACTAGTGACGTGACTGAAAAATCGTATTTGTGCGCGACAGGTGCATGTTCCCAAGTGTTACAAGACATGTGCGCCGCACTCTCAATTAGAGATTGCTAAATGGACCTTGCTGCATTACCAGGGCTAATCTCTCTCCCCCATCCCCCCGCCCCCCACACCTACCACAGGCCACCTAATCTCCCCCACCTATCACAAGCCTTGCTAAGGGCGTGTTTGAGCCACATTATTTTGAAAGAATGTATTTTGAAATAGTAGATTGATGGAGAATTCGTGGTTGAAAAAGAAGGAAAAATTATTGATGTGATAGAAAATATTATTTTATTGAAAAATGTGCGGCTGAAAATGAGTAGAAGAATGAGAATGAAAATTTTAATGTGTACCAAATAGAGGCTAAATAATGATTCTCAAACAGGGGGCTAAGCGAGCTAAGCAAGCATCACAACCTTTAAAACGTGCGAGTCTCGACATTATTCATATATTGCATAATTGATCCCTAGTCTATTCTCACAATAGGAAATTAGTCTTCAATGTTTAAAAAGAGAACAAATTAATCCCCAACTTTTGACTATCATCGTCATCCCTGACGTGGGGTGGAGGTGGGAGAGGTTGGAACTTGGAACCTTCAAGGCTTCAACTCCATTCTCCCATTATATAGTACCAAAAAGATCAAATTCCTCATAAATTTCGAACACATGAGCATTGGCTTGCTTTGGAGGTCTAAATCCTCGAAAATGGCTGAGGAGATAAGCGCATCCGTGGCTGCAACCACCGCCACCAATACAAAGAAACGATCTTTATGGCCGACCGTCCTCCGATGGATTCCCACATCAACCGATCACATCATCGCCGCCGAAAAACGCCTTCTCTCTCTCCTCAAGTAAGAATTAAAACACTAGTCACGTTTTTTCCATTTTATGTTTGTGATGTTTGATAACTCATAGTTGTGATTTTGAATTTGATTTTTGTGTTTTTAAGGACGCCTTACGAGACAGAGCAGGTTAATATTGGCTCGGGTCCGCCAGGTTCGAAAATTAGTTGGTTTCGATCGGCGAGTAATGAGCCGAGGTTCATTAATACGGTTAGTTTTGATAGCAAAGAGGGGTCTCCCACGCTTGTTATGGTACATGGATATGGTGCTTCTCAAGGCTTCTTTTTCCGGAATTTCGACGCCCTTGCCCAGCATTTTAAAGTCATTGCAATTGATCAACTTGGGTAACTTCAATATCCTTTTTTGTATAATTTATATTGTCGTGATTAGGGATTGATTTTGATATTGGTCGTGTTCTTGTGGTAAAATATTCTTGTTTACCAGGTGTTATCTTCCATTTTGAATCTGCATTTTGATATGATTCTGATTCTTTGTTTAATTATAAATGGGAGTTAGGCTCTCTTATATTTTGTGTGCTCAAATGTATGATCATTAATTTTCCAAGAAAATAAAGATTTCAACTTATTGTTTGTCTCAAATTTTTTGGTTTAAGAAGCAAGATAATTAGGGCTGAAGAATAATGCGGAAATAATGTTTTGCAGTGTACAGTGTTCTCATCTTTTTTGCTACATTTTGTTTCTTGGTGCAGTTGGGGTGGTTCTAGTAGGCCTGATTTCACATGTAAAAGTACTGAAGGTTAGTTCTAATATGGTTTATGTGCCAAAAATTTCTTTTTTTTGCTGGTATGTCCATCGGAGGATTAAATATGCTGAAATTATCTTTAACTTGTATTGTAGAAACCGAGGCATGGTTCATTGATTCATTTGAGGAATGGCGTAAAGCGAAAAATCTTAGCAACTTCATTTTACTGGGACATTCTTTTGGAGGATATGTTGCTGCTAAATATGCTCTGAAGGTAATTTTTTTTTTTTTCGGGGGTTAAGCAACAAATTCTAAGACTTGATATGAGCACGTCCAACTGATATCAATTGTATTGCTTCTACAGTATCCTGAGCACATCCAACACTTGATTTTAGTGGGATCTGCTGGATTTAGTTCAGAAACAGAGCATATGTCTAAGCGACTTACCCAGTTTAGATCAACATGGAAAGGAGCAATTGCTAATCATTTATGGGAATCCAATTTTACTCCGCAAAAGATTATTAGGTAAGTAGTCCTTGCTTTCTTTTCTCGCTTATTTATAGTTTTCTCTTCATCGCATAAACATGTCGTTCTAAACTGTTACATTCATTTAAATTTTCCTTTTCAACCATTCTGGTTTATACGCTAGATTCGGCATATTAGCTTTTGTAAGTCCATGTACTGATTTTCTGATTCTTATTGTGCCAAATGCCGAGCACTAAAATTTCCAACAATGTATTCATAATATGTTAACTTAATGTTTCTTTTCGAAGAATGACACGCAAGAAATCTGTCCATGCTGGGAATGTGTACTGTGGTGTGTGCAAATTGTTGGGGGTAACGTTTCAGTTCTTTAAATATCTTATTACAAGCATAAAAACCTGGAAAAAAATTGTAAGGTGGGATTGGTAGTCTTCTGAATACTTGTCTATGGTGCATGCTTGCATCTATGATCAATTTTATTTTACTTAATTATCATCTATTTATCTTTATTTCCATCAAATTTATGCTTTATCAATTTAACGTGCCTCTTCCGTCTTCACCAGGCTCATAATTTCCTTGTTCTTTTTCTTAGCATTGTCTAAAACAACTGCTTCGGTATTCCTACGCCATAGGCCTGTCAAATAACCCCATTTCATGCACTGGCCAGGGCACTTATCGTGCATTGCTCGCTGTTGTTTTTACTTTGCTAAAAGAAAATTTATGCTGCTGATGGCCACTAATTTATGAAAATTTACCCATCTTTTTCAATAATGCAGAGGTCTAGGTCCTTTTGGTCCAGATCTGGTTCGCAGATATACTAGTGCAAGATTTGGTTCATATTCAGAGGGAAACTTATTAACTGAGGAGGAATCAAGATTACTTACAGGTACCATATTGTTAACTTGTTTGTTTCCAACACATTGATTTCTTTCTAATCTTGATTCATTTCGTACATAATGGTAGATTATGTGTATCATACTCTGGCTGCTAAAGCTAGTGGAGAGCTGTGCTTAAAATATATATTCTCCTTTGGAGCCTTAGCACGGATGCCTCTTTTACATCGGTGAGTTGCTTCGATATTGATTGTTTAACTAATGGACGGAATGCCCAAGTAATTCTTCTAAGTGATGGGCTCTCTGATATTTCCACATTCTGATGTATTCTTTTAGTAGGGACATGTTTCCCAAAAACACGTATTGTGATGATGATCATATACATGTTGGCATGGATAACATAAAATGGTTGAGACAGTTTATCATGCGACTTTCTTAATAGTATTTACTTGCTAGGATACATTGCCATACACGCTTATATGTTCGGGATATTCTTTCTTCCTCACACAGTTCTTATAGAGGACTTACAGTTTTGTAGATTCTCTTCCACATTATTATTTTCTGTTGGAAGTCGACTAAGATACTTCAGTGACATGATCTCTTTATCTTATTTTCAAAGTGAAAATACACGAGAAATAGTTAATCACTCCAGGTTTGTAACTACCATATACTGTGCATGCAGTGCATCGGAGTGGAAGGTGCCAACAACATTCATATATGGTTTCCAAGATTGGATGAGTTACCAAGGAGCGCAAGAAGCTCGAAAGCAAATGAAGGTCCCGAGCGAGATATTAAGGGTCCCTCAGGTATTCCCTTGTTTTTATTTCACTTGAAAATTGCTATGAAAAATTGAAATACAACTTAAATTTCCTCGTCTACTTGCAGGGTGGTCACTTTGTCTTCATAGACAACCCAGCTGCTTTTCATTCAGCTGTATTATATGCTTGCCGGAAGTTTATTTCACCTGACCAGGACAACATCTCACTCCCAGAAGGACTGGAATCTGTCTGACGAATAGAGAAATATGCTGAAATTTTATGTATAACATATAAATAACATTTCTCGTAGCGATTCAGAATTCTTTTGCAATGTATTTATTCAGTTGCACTTCATGTATTAGAATTATCCGCTATGTAGGGCCCTTTTTCATTTTGTATTGACACCTGTTTTGTTAGATGTATTCATGGACAAGTCCAGTTCTTGGTCTGTCATTATCTTTTAATGAGAAATTTCTGTAATTATTGATTATAATTGTAGCTTGGGACCTAAATGTCTCGAAAAATTATATGGCACCAAATTGCAGTTACAGTTTTTCTACTTTTTAAAGCATTGAAGGAGTGAAACTGAAAGCATTGGTTTCAATTGATGTTGATCAGTCGCTCACTCTTTAAAGTGCCATTACTCTGAACGAAACAGTCTAATTTTGCTCCATTATTGCTAGTGTAAGAGCCTGTATTGTTTCGTGCAAACTGCATAAATGACTGATGCTATACGACAGTAGAAGGAAACTGTTAACCATGTGAGTGTCTGACCATGGCCAACTGTGCCATTTATGTACAGGTTTATGTTTGTGTGCTGAACATAAGCCAATACGACATATTCACAGATGCTGACGCCTGACTATTTGCCCTTTTCCCATGAACATTGTCTCGTATTTTCTTTTCAGCTCTTGGCCCTGCTCATTGTAACGGCTACTTTATCATTCTGTCTCAAAAATATCCAATTTTTTGGTGTCATGTAGACTCGAAAGGTTTGACTACAATAATTCGCGCGTTGCCGAGAATGCACATTGGATACCGTGGTTTCGAGCAAAACGAATAAAATGAAAATTTGAACTAATAGGAAAGGTTTAACAATGACAATTACACACATGCAAAGAATACACGAGTACAAAGGAATCACGTCTTTTACAAAGACAATCGAATTTGATTTCAAGTCGGTGAAGCAAGTGTTGTGGGATCGGCTGATGAAGGAATATCAGGGCCTAATCGGCAGCCTTCAAGCATGAAAACAATATCATTCATGGAAGGTCTCTCAAGAGGGTCCGGCATTGTGCATAGCAATCCAACTTTTACTCCCAGTAAGAATTCTTCCCACTCAGAAGACTCAGGGTCGAGCTCGACCAAGCCCGGCTCGAGCAATTCAGAAACTTGGCCTCTTTGTAGTTGTCTCTTAACCCATTTGACAATGTCCTCGTCTTCTGTGAACATCACGGGTTTCTTTCCAGTTAATGTCTCTAACACCACAATCCCGAAACTGTACACATCAGCTTCTTTAGCGGGTTGTCCAGTTAATAAGGCTTCTGGGGCCACGTAGCCAAGTGTTCCGACTGGAGTGGCAGATGTTGAAGCTTCAGCAGGCATTGCTATGGTTAGTTTATTGAACCCAAAATCCGAAAGATGGGCTTCAAAATCAGCATCAAAGAGCACATTTTGTGGCTTTACGTCCCCATGTGTTATCGAGGTTGAATGGAGGAATGCAAGACCACGAGCTATGCCAAGCACAATCAGATGGCGCATTGGCCAGTTCAGTACATGCCCTTCTTGATGTGAAGCCTCTTGAAGGAGGGTGGCTAAGTTTCCATTAGGCATGTAGTCATAGATAAGAAGTCTCATATCAGGTGGTGGTCCTGCATAATAACCACGAAGAACTGTCAAATTGCGATGTTTAACTTTGCCAAGAGATTCAGCTTCTTTCCGAAAGATATTTTCTTCAATAGATGTGTTGGGAAGACGACGAATAGCAAGCACCATTCCATCAGCATAAGTGGCTTTGAATAACAATCCATACTTCCCTCTGTTCAGCACATTTTCCTCGTCAAATTGCCTCGTTGCTTCTACAGTCTCTGCATATGTGATCTTGTTATTGAACATTACAAGCTTTGGCACACCATTTTCTCCACTTCCACGTGCCCCTTGTGCACCCGGACTAGGGCTTCGCTTCTTCTCCCCATCTGCTCCCGTTTTTAGTTTCTTGCGCCACCTTAGAAGACCGTATATATACCCACAACAACACAATAACAAAATTAAACTCCCTGCTAAAGCCACAACTATATAAAGAATCAATCTCTTCCTCTTTCGCCTCTGCTCATTCTTGCAACCTTTGTTCAGCGGCTTCCCGCATAAATTAGCATTCATAGCGTACACTGAAGCATCGCCAAACCGTGAACCCAACGCTGCTGGAATCTCTCCCTCAAGATGATTGTGGGATATATTTAAATCCTGCAAGCTGGACATAAGCGAAAGATTTGCTGGAATAACTCCAGTTAGATTATTCCAAGAGAGGTCTAGAGTTGTTAAGTTTGACAACTTCGACAATGAGTCTGGAATGTGGCCTGAGATATGGTTCGAATCCAACAACAGAAATACCAAGGATGTACAGTTAGCAATACTGTCTGAAATTTCACTCGTTAAATTGTTCTGACCAAGATCAAGCCTCTGTAAATGAGATAAATGTGAAAAACCAACTGGAATTTCACCTGCTAAGTCATTTTCCCTTAGCTCTAGAACTTCAAGACCAGAACAATTACTCAACTCCACTGGAATTATACCAGTTAAACGGTTATGAGACAAAGAAAGAACAGTCAATGATTTGAGAAATCCATAAGTAACCGGTATCTCACCGGAGAAATAATTTGATGAAAGATTCAGATAGAGTAAACTTGACAAGCTGCTAAAACCTTGAGGAACTTCCCCAGATAGTGTATTCTCCTCCAAGGCCACAACTTGTAAATTTGGCAACCCGAAGAGCTCAATAGGCAACTCTCCAGACAAGTTCTGTTTACTCAAATCAAGAGTTGTGAGCCTCAACAAATTCCCCATGCTCGCTGGAATCATCCCTGAAAACCCACAACCACTCATATTCAGAACCTCTAAACCAATTAATTCCCCGATATTCATCAGAACTTCATCTGAAAATCTATTATTACTCAAATTCAATGCACTCAAATTTCTAAGCCTCATCAATTCCACTGGCACACTGCCGGTCAACTTGTTATCACTCATATCCAACAATTCCAGCCCGTAAGCCCGGCCTAAACTCGCCGGAATCGAACCAGTAAATGAATTCCCACCAAGAAACAGCATTTTTAAGTTCGCCATATCCCCTAAAAAATTTGGAACCAAACCAGAAACCCAATTACCTCCCAGATTAAACACTCTTAAAAACTTGCATTTCTTCACACTTACTGGAATTTCACCAGTTATTGAATTATTCGCCACTATAAATTCCTCTAAATTCAGCAAATTCCCAAGATTATCAGGCAAATAACCAGAAATTAAATTCCCAGAAATATCCAAAACTCTTAATGTAGAAAAATTGGTTAAAAAATCTGGAAACACACCATTTATCTGATTCTCGTGAAGGTTTAATTCTTCCAGCACACTCGAACACGTTGCATCATCATTGCTTTCTGGTTTGACTATCCCCGTGAACCGATTAAAACTGAAGTCAAGAATCTTGATTGTATGAGCATTTAATGCTGAAATGTTGCAGAGAAGCGACAAGGGGACCACACCGGAGAGCAGATTATGCGGCAATGAGATAACTTGAAGACTTCTGAGTGAACTCATTGTCGACGGAACCACGCCGGAGAGCCTGTTATATCCAGCGCTGACGTGAATTAGTGAAGAACAGTTTGAAATGGCCGACGGAATTGTACTGTAGAGTTCGTTTGAGTCGATCCACAGGTACTGTAACTGCTGTAATGCTCCGATGGACGCTGGAATCTCGCCAGAGAAACGGTTAAACGAAAGGTTAATGAGTTGGAGTTGATGTGTTGCTGACAAGTTCGCCGGAATGTCACCAGAAAAGGAGTTGAAAGAGAGGTCCAATATCCGGAGGTTCGGCGGGAGGTTGCCGGATATTTCGCCGGAGAGGAAGTTATGGGCAACGTTTAGAACCTGGAGGTTGGTAAGGTTCGTAAAAAACGCCGGCGAGAGTTCACCAGAGAGTGAATTATCCTGCAAATAGACGGCGCGTAGCAGGGAACATTCAGAGAGAGCGCGTGGAATGGAGCCGTTGAGGTTGTTGGAGTGCAGGCTTAATCTTCGCAGCATGCTCAACTTAGCAAGCTGATCGCTCAGCCGGCCGCTCAGCTGTAGCCTGGGCAGACGTAGCTCACGCACGCTGCCGGCGTAACAGAAAATGCCGCGCCAGTCGCACGGCGCTCTAGACGTGGATACATTCCATCCGTCCATCACTCCACGTGGATCATCAAGATTCTTTTTAAAGTCCAGCAACGCTTGAATTTCCGACTCAACACCGGCGTACGTTAACTTGTTCATTGTCATGGTGGCGCATATCACCAGCGCTAGAAAAATACTAGCCTTTGACATTAGAAGAAACAAGACAAAATAAACTTTGGCGAAAATAACTAAATCAAATTATATGGTAGTGAAGTTCAGAGTGTGTGCAAGGGGAGCGTAAAGTAGCAGATGAGAGGGAAGAGAAAGGACCCGACCCGACCCGACCCGACCCGACCAGACCAATACAGTGTTTGTTTTAGTATTTTCCCTCGGGCCAAAAAGGCTTGGGAAAGAGTGGCTTTTTTGCACTTCTTTTATGCAGTCAAAGAGCTTTGACATCATTGGTGCAACACTAATCGCCGTTTGCTTGCCTTTTTTGCTTCTCTTAAAAGTGTATATGATTTGATCAAAGTACTTTTGGGAGAGAGATTTACCAATCTAACCAATGAAACGATAAATTACTCTAACTAAGAAACTCGACAAAATAGTCTCGTAACTTTGGAAGAATGATGCTTTTTCAGGAGCCGTCCGACAAGAATGAGAGCAAGAATTTCCTCATACTAATGTGACACAATTTATCTAACTTATACGTAAGTAAAGCTATTTATCTGTATTCTGTAGAATCGCCGATCGATGTGAGGACTCTCACATTATCTAATTAGGAAAAAATAAATAATTGTTGAAAAAGTAGAATAAAGAAAAAAAAATTGTTAGAATGTATAAAAAAATTATTTTTTTAAAATAAATAGTTTCTTGAAAGTATTCTCATGCAATTTATTACAAGAAAACTGTGCAAATTTATATTTATTTATTAGGGTTGGATGTTATCAGTCACTTTTAAGTTGTGATTCTTGTCAACCTGAAGCCCTCTTTGACCATAAAAGATAATGCCATTTGGGGACCAAACCCCCCCACCCCAGATATCGTGGGGGTCATGTTCCTTCATTCAATAACATACAAATATGGAAATGGCCTTGTCTAATTTAAAGTTTCATGATATTTTGATGTATGCATTAATCACAACATATTAAATTTCCTGTTTTCCATTTCATTTTTATATTTTTCAGTCCACTACAGAACTAGAACTTTGAATCGTGCACACTACATTGGCTAAGGATTATGGTGCAGCAATGGAAAAAGAAATACTTAACTAGATTGTGATAGCTTGTATACACCTTTGGCTCCACTCAGTTAGTTAGGTAGAGGTTTTAGAACAACCAAAGACACTAGTTTATATTATAAGAATCCTACCAATTTCCCGCCCATTATAACGTTATTTCACGGGCGAGGTATCTGGTTCATACTTCACTGCTTTCTCGGGAAGCTTTATGTCATGGAAGGTAGGCTGTGTCTCCAGCTGTAGGACTTGAGATTCATTGAGAAGCTAAGTCCGAACATCTCTTTTGGGGTGTGATTGCCGTTCTTGAACCCTACTAATTTTGCGACTATAGCAGCGCCTTCATTAATATGGTCCGTGTCTTTGGCATCTGTCTAGACGGCGGCATAGTTGATGCCTTCTGTGCTTTGATTTTAGGCTAATGCCCCATTCTTGGAATAGAGATTCTATTTCCTTTGTTGAATATTTCTTGAGCATTTGTTTGCTCAGTATCTCTCTCTCCCTATTGAGAGCCCTGCAGTTGTTTTCATGAATAAAAAGGTTACAATGTTCTTCAAAGAATGAAGCTGTGGTGACCTATGCTCTCTCTATTCTTAAAGATTTCATCTAAAGTAACTTCAATCAATCGAAGTATGGGTTTAGATTTGGGAAGTTGGGGGCACTGGGAATGAGAAAGAATACCTTGAGGACTTTGCGGAAACTTGACTCCTAGATAATGAATTCTTGAGAAATGACAACCGTCTAAGCTCTTATGATTCCATTTTAAACGTACCTTGTCTATATAGTCGTATATATCTACAACGGCACATTCTGTAACACCAGACATGGTGTATGTCTTTCCACTGCTCGTCTGACCGTACGCGAAAATACTTGCTATGAAGAATAATCAGCCTTGATTGTTAAGCTTGTGTCTCAGTGTCAGTATTATAGTATATCGAGGAAGAGTGTAATTCAAAGGATGTCTTACATACAATTGATACCACTTAGAACTGAATGCAACCTTTTTTGCTGCTTCCTCGTACACCTGCTTCATGGGACGGTCACACCCGAATACCCTGCCTGTTGTTCATAAAAAAATGGGAAATAGAGAGGATGTGGTCAATGATTTCTTAAGAATAAATACATGAAAATGAGATTACAATGAATCATTACCGAAAGTATAGGCTGCAGGAAGCAGTGTACGCTCTTGTAGGCTATTCTTGAATATAGAAGTTGTTGACCCCAAAAAATGTTG
>CAIGRT010223665.1:0-11366 GCA_903798405.1 Fraxinus platypoda | reverse complement strand
GCTTAAACGGGTAACGGGGTCCCCGTCCCCCCCCCCCCCCCCCCCCTTAAAAAAAAAAAAAAAATTTTTTTTTTAATAGGAGGCTCGCCCGGGCCACGGGCCGGCCCGGGCTTGAGCCGACTCCCCAAAGTGGGGATCGGCCCGAGCCCGAGCCGTCCGAGCTTCCGAGCTTTTTTGCCACCGCTAGCTCATTACCAGCACTCAAGCTTCTTGGCCAACAGGCCAGTTCCCCGACTCGAAGAGATTGAAAACGCGACTCGAACTAGTCTAAACTGAATTTTGTCAGGATATTTGAGCTAGTTCTAATCAAATTCACAACATCGATGATAATCAACAAAAACGTAAAGGGCAGAAACATCGAGCATAAATTAATAAAAGCCCAGATCGAGCAATGTACTTGTTACAATTTTTTCCAAAAATACAAAAGACTAAGTTCGGGGAGGAGCCCTAGTCTAGGTCCACCGGGTCCGCTGGATTATCCTGGGTAGAAGTCCCTGCATCTTCTTCGGCGTCGTCTTCTACCTCCGACTCACTGAGCTCGAGCTCACTGGCAATTTCATTCACATTCATCTGGTCCTCAATGACAGACCTCGATTCTTCTGGCAAATTTCTTCTCAAAAAGGATCGAGCTAATCTCAGGCCATAATGATACGACCCCGAACCATACTGCCCCAGCAGTGTCCCGAACTCTTCAGAATTCTTAAAATCATCAATGGCTTGAGTTCGGGCACTAGCAAGTTCCCACTCGAATTTCTTCTTCGCATGGAGGAGCTCGAGTTTGGCTTCTTCAGCCTCATCCTTCGCCTCCTCGATCTTGTCCCGAGCCTTCCTCGTTTCGATACGTGCGAGGTCACTCTCAACCTCGAGCTCACGGATCCTCTTCTCTTTTTACTCGTTCATCTCCTCGAGCTCGGTCAGTTTGCTGGAGGCTCCCAAGCTCTTCATCGCCAATCCCCGAGCCATGCTCAAGGTCTGAGGTAATGGGCAGTTAACGTCAGGGCGATAATCGAGAAGTACGACTAGTAAGTTCGAGAAGTAAATCATACCTTTAAGGTCATGAACTCGAGGGCCCTCACACCTTCACCAGCCTCGACCTCGTCTCTATACTTGTTTACCAAATTCGGGATAAGAGGAGATTGCGCGTGCTCCTGCAACATTGAGCTTGGAAGAGGCACATCGTCCTCCAAGTCGACAATCTCCGACGTTGTTCGAGGAGTTGAGGCACGTGTTCGAGGAAATTGCTGTGAGAGGGGAGCTGGGCTCCTCGAGGTCTGCCCAATCCCAATGGGGACCTTGGTCGGGGCTCTATCTCGGGCTCACTTTTTTCCTTTCGACGGAGCCGACACTTTAGGCTTCGGGCCCTTGTGATGCTTTGTCGGGGATCTCCCATATCGGGGTGAATGGGTGGTCGAGGTTCTGAGGCTTAACAAAAAAGAAACGCTCTTTCCAACCTCGGAGAGAGCTCGATGTGTTAGGCGTCCTAAACCCCCCATTCGTCGATAGGTAAACAAACCAGTTGTACCCCGAAGAAATTTCAAATCAAAAACCATTCTTAAAAGGTCGACCCTAGGCTCCACCTCGAGGCATCGACACAATGAAAAAATAGACTAGGAACCTCTATCCGTTCGGGGCCAGCTGACCCGGGCATATTAGAAAGGAGGCTAGGAAGTTGATGCAGAACGGGTGTAGGGGCCACCTAAGCCATGTCTTGAGGGCATCCCTAAAGAAGGTCATCTCACCCTCTCGAGCATCTAATATTGTCTCGTTGGGCTCGAGGGTCCTAATATCACACAGGGGCATGACCCCGAACTCTCTTGCGACCTTTACGACCACATGTTCCTTATACTTCATCGCACCCCTAGGATAGGTCAGGCTAGTTTCGGGTTCGGGGTATGAGTCAATGGGTACTGCCATAGGAATAATAGACGTAACATCTTTCTCGGGGGTCCTAGTGGTCGAACTTCCAGAGGATCGATTCCTACTACTACTCGACCCCTCACTGCTACTACTCGACATTTTATACCACTTAAAATAAATAACCTAAGAGCTCGAACACTTACCTCTTAAAGTGGTCGTTCACAAGACACTCTAGGCCCCGAACTCGAACTGCTTTCACTGAGACTTGAGAGTGAAAAAGTGAAAAATGAGGGTGAAAAATGGGGTATTTATAGGGGTCAGAGGAAGGTCAGAGGTCTTTCAAATCCTGACCGTTGATCTATTCCACGTGTTAAGCATCCAACGTCGATCTCGTCTTTCTTATAGGCATCCGACACATGTCGATGCAGCTGTCACGCACTCATGGATCATAAGTTCGATCTCGTACTACTTACGTCAGTTCATCCTAGCTCGCATCTCGGATTCATGACTTTCAGTTGCGACCTAGATGCACGGGGGCCTCTGATACGCACAATAATTATTGGCCTTGAACTCGAGCTCTTGGGCTCGACCTTGGGCCAACCTAATTGGGCTCAGATTGAGGTCGGGTCTTGTCTTGAGGTCGAGCTATGGGGCTCGACCTTGGCCCATCTTAATTGGGCTTATCTTGAGGTCGGGCCTTGTGTTGAGGTCGGGTGCGGTGTTGACTCGCCCATCTTTTTGGCGTTATCGCACGTTTCCTAGGGGTACTAATCTTACCTAAATGTAAACCCCCAACTTATTACAAATCCAATTGTAACCCAAACATCTTCTACGACAAAGACATATACCACAGTCGGTTGAGTCCTTTTAGGACTCAATCTCCAACACTATAAGTATATAACCTAGCCTCATTACTCAGGTAAGTCATTCAAATATACTCTAGCATACAATACTTTGTAATTCCTTTTTCTGACTTAAGCATCGGAGGGGCGACGAGAACACCCCTCGACGCCTTTGTTTCAGGTATTGAAGATCGCAGCATACGGAGTTCAACCATCCGATTCGAATCATTCTAGGTACAAACTTTTGGTAGCATCAACATCAATTCTAATTCTATTAATTGAAAGGTCATTGATCTCGTAACCATCTTGAAGACTCTTCGAATTATGGTGGCTGATGTACAAACACATTTTTTTATTAACTCTAAATGTTTTTCAAATCTTAGAATCGAATCAATGATCAATAATAATAAATAAATTCAACATACACATGAAATAATAAAATTGTCAAAAAAAAAAAATCGATTATTTCAAATACCAACTAGTCCAACTGTGACTGTTGAAATCACATTAATTATTTTTTGTTTGAATAATTTTACTATTTTAGTTAAATTTCACGTGCATATCCCATGATCATATTCGTCGAGTAAAGAACTATGTGTACTGCGTTAAAAACTGGAAAAAAAGATACATGTCCCATGTGGTAGGTAACGTACACCGGTACACGTCAAGCAAAACCCTAGAAGTTGAAAACATGAATGTCATACTCATAATTTATGATAAATTAAAATTTAACCTTCGTTTTGTAAATTTATTAAGAGTAAATGAATTTCACGAAATACGTGGAGAATAATAAGTAATAAATATGAGAACCGTGCTATAGGTACAGAAAGATTTGCCAGACAATTGCCAGATTTTTGAAATCAAAGGCCAGGATTTATACAAAAAGGCAGGAAAAAAAAAAATCAAAGGCCACAATCATTTTCTGGTAAGTTTCTGGTAAAATTCCCTGTACTCAGAGAATTACTCTAAATATGAATAGATGATTGAGATTAATAATTTAATTTTGATTAAATTGTACGAGTCAATTTGTAAGTTGTACTTTTGTTACAGGTAATTTCGTTGGAAGGACATGCACGGAACAGTACATTTGTTCTTGTTTAGTATCTTACGATACTGTCACAGAATCTTCTCTCTTCTTTTTCTCTCTCTAGACTAGATTACCAAGGAAAGCAAAGAAGAACCCCATAATTTTAGGCATCCCGCGCTTCTCTTTCTAACTCCCTTTTCTTCTCCACACATTTCTCTCTCTAAATTTTTGAGATATATTGACCAGTCGTTCCTTTTCTGAATTTCCCTTTGAATTTCGAAAGGTTATTCAAAGGTCTAGTCAACTTTTCCGGTTCTCCCTTTTTCTTGATATGGGGTTTGAAGGTAGATTTCTGGGTTTCTTCAATAAGTTTCTTTTGATTTTTGATTATTTTCTTTTGGGTGCTCATAGAAGTATTTAGTTTTTATATATAAGAAACTGGGTCAAATCTTGAGGTTTACTTTTTCTCCATTTAAGTGCTTTATTTGTTATGCAAGGGAGGGTTGGTGAGGGCAAATTATTAGCCTTTTGAAATCTTGAAAAGTCAATTTATTTTGTTCATTTTTTGTCATTCATTTGGGCCATTTGAAGCTTATTGTGAAACTATTATTGAAGAAATTTGACAAAAGGGTTAAATATTTCTTCTATTGCTGTTATTTTCATATTTCGCGCGAATTGATGATGATGAGAAGTTGTTAATTTCAGAAAAATTGATTTTATTGGATTTATGAAATTGAAATCTTGTCTATGCAACAGTTCTTGATTCAGCAATATCTTTGGAAATTTAGGCTCTGTTTTTGTTTGGGTGGAAAATCTTTGAAGAATGGATGTGAAAACAAGTGAAGAAGGTGGTGAGAAACCAGAAAATCATGAGGGAGCCTCCAACTTGAAGGGCACAGCAAGTGTTTGTGAAAAAGCCTTGTCCGCCAAGAGTCCCGGGAGCATTAGTAGCAAAGATATGATTTTCCGGGCNAAGGGCACAGCAAGTGTTTGTGAAAAAGCCTTGTCCGCCAAGAGTCCCGGGAGCATTAGTAGCAAAGATATGATTTTCCGGGCTGATAAAATTGATCTGAAAAGCTTGGATGTTCAGCTTGAGAAACACTTGAGCAGGGTTTGGTCAAGAAATATAGAGAATCCGAATCAGAGCCAGAAGCCTAAGGAAGTGTGGGAAATTGATCCTTCCAAGTTGGAAATTCGATATCTTGTTGCTCAGGGTACCTATGGTACCGTTTACTGCGGTACTTACAATAATCAGGATGTTGCAGGTACACCAATATTTCCCTTTTTGTGAGAATTAATTTTGATGTTAATGCTTTATTTGAATTTACGAGGAAATGGATGAGATTAAATAAATGTTGGATTTTGGCATATTGAGCAAAGACTTTTCCCATTTGCCTTGTTTATTGTTTCGGTGGATTATCTTTCCACCTAATGAAAGTGAGATTATGTGCAATTCTTAAGAGTAGCCAAACAATAGCTCTCTCCATCATTCTATTGCATCAGCTTGTATTTAGCATGTAAATCATTGAGTTTTATTTTTAGAATAAACTCTGCAGGCATTTTGTTCAATGAGTTGGTTTGGCTTAAAATTTTAAGACTAAGAGATTGTGTAGCTATTGATTGATTCAACCAATAAAAATAAACGACAATGCCTTAATCTAGACTCCTCATTTTATGCTCTTGCAACAATGTGTTTTGTTATCTAATCACAGCCTTTGGAAAGAGCATTATGGTTTGCGATGTACTGAACAAAACTCAGTATCAAGCGAAAAACAAATATAGTAGAATGGGATATTTTCCATGGGAGATTGGATATCGTATTGATCAATATTAGTTTAGAATCATTTTGATTCAATTTTTCCTCTTCCCCCTATCATGTACAAGAAAATTTCAGCACAAGAGGAAATCAGCTTCAAGTTAACAGATCAGCAATCCTCAAATGTTGATTTACTTGTTTTCTCAGTGGAATTCTTAGCCCCTGTTTGAGCCACATTATTTTTTCATTCTCATTTTTCTACTCATTTTTAACCACACATTCTTCAATAAAATAATATTTTTCATCACATCAATAACTTTTTCTTTTTTTTCAACCACATATTCCCCATCACATAAAAAAAAAAGAGCATTCTTGGCTAAAAAATGTGAACCAAACGGGGGCTTAATGTGGCATTCTTTTGCTCTGTAGTGAAGTTATTAGACTGGGGAGAGGATGGCATGGCTACAGCTGCCGAAACTGCTGCTCTACGGGCATCATTTAAACAGGAGGTTGCTGTTTGGCACAAGCTCGATCATCCAAATGTCACAAGAGTAAATATCTTATTCCTTGACTTTTCCAGTATTTTCCTTGTTTAGAAAATCGGGAAATCAAGCAATTCAAGATCAGGAAATTGCTTTTTATTTTGATGAATGGTTCTCATGGTCCTTTTGTTTTGGACCAGAGATCTCAATCTTACATTTCGTAACTTAATGACGACACTTGCAGTTTGTTGGTGCTTCAATGGGGACTTCACAACTCAAAATTCCTTCTAAAAACCCTTCTGAGGGATATACCAACCTTCCGTCTAGGGCATGTTGTGTTCTTGTCGAATTTCTTCAAGGAGGGACATTAAAGAATTTCTTGTACAAGAACAGGAAAAAGAAGCTTGCATTTAAAATTGTGACCCAACTTGCTTTAGATCTATCTAGAGGGTAAATTTCTCATGGAATTTATTTGGGTTGAAATTCTTTTAGGGATCATCGACTTATATCATGTAATTTTCAGACTAAGCTATCTACATTCAAAGAAGATCGTACATCGTGATGTCAAAGCTGAAAACATGTTGTTAGACACTCATAGGACACTTAAAATTGCTGATTTTGGCGTCGCTCGGGTTGAAGCTCAGAATCCCAAGGACATGACTGGTGAAACCGGAACCCTTGGGTACATGGCCCCAGAGGTATTGACGCAATCTCATTATTTGTTACATAAAGATAGTAAATCACTGGCATGAATGCGAGTCAATTAACATTATTTTTGGCGAATTGCTTATACTTTAACTCACACCCTCTATGGATTAGAGGCATAAATACCTTAGTCTGTCATCTACTTAGAGAAGCTAATGAGGTATTTTTTGTTTTTAGGTACTTGATGGCAAGCCTTATAACAGAAAATGTGACGTCTACAGCTTCGGCATATGCTTATGGGAAATATATTGCTGTGATCTGCCTTACCCAGACCTTAGCTTTGCTGAGGTTTCTTCTGCAGTTGTTAGACAGGTCAGTTTGATCACTTTGAAATTCTTCATGCTTTTGCTGTATTGCATTTCCATATTCTCTTCTCAAAATATTTCAGTTAACTACTGTATTTAATTGGATATTTGGATATACACTGAATGTGGAGAAGTACTTAAAACCAAAATGTTTCTTATTTCTTGACACAATGCTTATGTTGTTTTTATTTATTTCATGTGATTTAGCAGTCTAATAATATTTTGAAAAACAATCGAAGTTATTTCCAATGCTTAGATGTGACACTAGAGCATTATGCAAGTTGAGCAATGTGCTCTAAATTTACTCTTGAACCATTTGATCAGTCCAAGCTTGACATTTTAATGGCACGTGACAGAAAATGATGTGGTCCTTGTTAATCACTTACAAATAAATTTGAAATTCGATGACCATACACAAATAATGCCAAAAACTCCCCAATTAAAATATGATAAAATTATCCGAAGATGCCAGCCCCAATTTTGCCCGTATATTTATATTTTTTTTAATGCAAAAAAATTATTTTAAGCTTAATTTTTTATTTTTTTTCGATCTTGGATCCGCCCATGTTAGGATCATGTATTTATGGCCAGATGCAGTAGCAGATACAGGATCTTGAGTGAACACGGATGGCCGTAGACCGTTGATTGTCGACTTCAATAAAATATTAAAAATTAAATATATCAATTACTTTGCTAAAATTGAACATATATAATTTTGTTATATTTATTGTCCTTATTCAACAAATGACGTAGTAGCCAAGTTTTGCATAATTCAAAAGAATAGCACAGGTTCGAATATTTCCAATTGCATTAAAACTACTAAAACTGAATATATACATTTAGTGTCAAAATTTATCAAATGTCATTATGGTCAAGCTTTCCATAATCTAAAGGAGAGTACATAGGTTCGAATCCTTCTATTGCATTAGTTTTGGTAAAAAATGTTGAACTAGAATAATTGCACAATAAAGATTCGATCCGAGGACTTCAAATTTGAAAATGGATGCTCTAACCAACTGAGCTACAACAAATATTTGAAAACATAATGAATTACCAAAAAAATTATTTATTGTCAAAAAAAAAAAAAATGTTCCCGGAGGATCCCCAAGTGCGGTCGCTGATGCTCTCCGGGTGCTAGATGATAACATGCCATCTAACATGGTATTGTTTAATAAGGAGGAGAGAGAAGCACAGTTAGTGCGTAGAGGTGGTTGGGCTTGTTAAAGAATGAGAAGAGGTTACTTTTCGCTGTTGCCATGTTCTCTTGTAAGGAACGGAGATGTTTCAGGTTGCATTTTATGTGGATTTTGTTAAGGATGGGGCTTGCAGTGGGTTGGTAAAGGAAAAAAGGCTACGTATGTTACAGATAAAGCCCTAATCCCTACTCAAGAGAATAATAAAATCGGAAAATAAGAAAAACATATGCACATAGTAGGAATATTAGGACAATTCTATACGTCTATGGAATATCCAAATAACTATAACATATTACAGGTACAGTAATGTTTGTAGAACTCCTTGGTAGTGGATTTGGATATGAATGTATTTTATGGACATGAACATGTGTTCTTGTTAGCAAGTCCGAACGGGTTCTCATTTAACTAATGCTCTTAACATTAGGCTTGAGCTGCTCAGTAAGTTGGTTAGCTTAGGCATGCAATTCCAAGCTTTTTGTGAGTGGTTAGGATTTGAAAGTGGCTCCATTCATTTTCAGCTGCAGTGATGCCAATTGCCATTTCTACAAAAGAAACTCGTTCAAGACAATGCAGATGTGTGCAGGGACACTCCTTAGTTGCACTTGCAAGACTCTTTCTTGAAAACTAATAATTCTTGCATTTTCATCAATCGTCATTAATTTTGGGGAATTTATTTACCATCACTGGTTCCATCTAGTAAACCAATATATTTATGGATTATGCAAGTCATATGTAGTGATATACTTCTGTTCTTCCTGAATCTGGTTCATCATATGATATTGCTGGGAAATCTTGTTGAACCCCTTTGTTAACATCTAACGGATCAATATTTTAAGCAAATAGTTATAGATTCTTTGCATACACATGTCCTTAAAAAATTTTAATAATTACTTACATATCACGCCTAGTTTCTGTTTGTCATATGCCATGTTTGAACCAGGGAAAATGTATTTTGAAATAGTAATTTTTTGGAGAATGTGTGGTTAAAAAATAAAGAAAAATTTTGGATTTACGTGTAAAATTATTTTATGGGAGAATGTGTAGATGAAAATAAGTTTTTGAAAATAGAGGCCAAACATTGCTGCTAGAAGCTTGACACCTGTATTCTCTGTTTTGGCAGAATTTGAGGCCAGAAGTCCCTCGTTGCTGTCCAAGTTCTCTTGCACATATCATGAAAAAATGCTGGGATGCGAACCCAGAGAAACGACCTGACATGGATGAGGTTGTGAGGTTGTTGGAGGCAATTGACACAAGCAAAGGAGGTGGAATGATCCCGGAAGATCAGGCTGGAGGTTGTTTTTGCTTTGCTCCAACTCGGGGTCCATAAAAAATGTGTCTGTTTTCTCTTTCACCATGTCTTGGAGATTTGTTGATGAACGTTGGAAAACTCGTTGAATTTGTCCATGATTTGAAACTGGTGAAAAGTTCGAATAATTATGTTTGATCTTTTCATGCAAAAAAGTGTGTCTACGTATACTTATTCTCGTTTGGTGACTTCGTAGTTTGCGTCCTATATTTACCTGTTGCCTAAATGAATAGACCAGAAAATCTCAGTATAGGCCAATAGAAACTTAAATCCTTACGTGTAGTAGACCTTGAGAATTCCATTTCATGTCTATGTTTCATTATACATTTCCATCGACAGTCTATGTATACCCATGAGCAATCAACCATACTAGTGGTGTCAAAATGTGTCAAACCGTCTAGACCTAAGCTGCCCAAGTATGCAAGGTATACAGTGCCAATGCACGTACATATGTTTGAGACATGTATAAATTCATCTACACGGCATCTAATGTGGCTACATATATGGATGTCATGCTTACATAACCTCTCCCTGTCTCACACACAAACAAACGTAGTTGATTTCTACTACGGCCATGGATGTTGTGGGAGAAGATGCAGAAAGGCATTGGCAGATAAGAAAATTACATCCACACATGTTTTTTTAATTTTCCATTTCAATAATCAAACGATAAAGTTATTTTTTTTCAAAAATCAGGTGTATTCCACCCTCACTCCACCCACCCAACCAATTCCACATCATAACCTACCCTAACCCTAATTCATTTTCCACCACAAGAAAAGGTCACAGTTGCTTCATTCAACTTTTTTCACATCGGCACCTTTTTCACTTCTCTAGCACCAACGGTGACACTGCGGCGTGTGGTGGTAGCATGCGGCCATACGTATGAGCCGCCTCATCACTGTTATAAACAATGAGAGCGTTGCTGCTGCGACACACCGCATGGTAGTTGATGATGATGATTATTGTTGGCGATAATGGTTGTTGATGCGATATGTATGGTGGTGATGGTTGTTGGTGTGGTGGCGATAGTTGTTGGTGCGATCTGTGTGGTGATAGTGGTGGTGGTGGTTGTTGATGCATGTAGTGATGGTGGTGGGTTGTAGATTTGAGGTGACGACGATGTTTTAGGTGGTGCCAATGATGGTGTGTGGGTGGGTTAAGGTGGGGGAGATGAAAAGTAATTTGAGGTCGATAAATAAGTTGTGACCAATTAATTTGATATTTTTTTTATTGATAAATTGTGTTCAATTAATTTGATATTTTGTGATCGATAAATAAGTTGATACTAATTAATTTGATAATTTGCGACAAATAAATAAGTTGTGATTTATAAAAATGTGTGAATTGTGAATACATTGTGTCTATGAATGTGATGCTCAGTGATTTGTTAATAGTACGTAATATGAGACAATAAATTGTATATTATTGCGACTTTAACCTATTTAATTAATACTACCTAATTATTGAAAGAATTTCATAAGTTTCTTACATTTGAAAATGTATTTTGAATTTGTGGTAATTTTGTATTTTTTTCCTTCGCAGATCTAGGGGTGGATTGGACCAGACCTTTTTTTACATTGGCTAGCAGCCCGTGTCCAATTTAAAAACGTATCGTATGCCCATAAGCCCAACCCATTTTCTCAAAAATTACATTGCAAAATAAGAGGGGAAAAAATTCACAACTCAGACTTTATCTATCCCAAAATCAAAAATCAGGGCCTAAGGTTTAGAATTGCAAAAATCAGGTTTTTCATAGGGAAATTATAATAATTCAGGTGTTTAAAGAATGGAATTCAAAATTCACGGACCAAATTTTATTATTCAAAAATCAGGTGATATAAAAACTTTTTAACCCTAATTTTTCACCATTTCCCCTTCCCCTTCCCC
>CAIGRT010223662.1:0-10807 GCA_903798405.1 Fraxinus platypoda | reverse complement strand
TCCAGAAATTAATCTTCCAAATCAATGGATTACTGATAGGATCTCAAACATCTTCTCATGAATCATAAAACTTTTATGTTGCTATAGCTTACAGTTTGATAGAACTAATAAATGGTGTCAGTCAACTTCATGCAACAGTGAATACAGTTTTCTTTCCTTCTATCAATCATGGATCACAGTCAAAATCCAAGGAGATTTATGCATACTAGAGTAGAAGACTTTAGTGCATACTGTTTACATTAGTTTGTCAAAGAATACTGAGTACTTTGATCAAAAACATGAAGGGAGACCAAAACTCTTTTAGTGATAAGTTGTTGTGAACTATCTCATTCCAAAAGATATTTATCCTGTACGGTCATACAAAAAGCATATACGAAAGGCATATATATAACAAACTCCTAACACCTCAGCAAGCTGGTATATTAATTCTAACATATTACAGAAGCTAAGTGTATTCACATTGTACTATTTAATCAAAAAGCTATTATATTCTATTAATATGTAGGTCTAAATCATTCAAACCCAAATTCAGATACCGACAAAATAAGCAAGCGCCATTCCGTAAAATAGAACATTCTAAACCAAAGGAAAATGGAAAGACTTCAAATAGAGCTTGCTCATCTTGAAATAATGCCGGGCTCTTTAACAAAGCTTGAGCAAATCTTTCCAAAAGTAAATCACACTTTGATAGTGAATGTTGTTATGTCAGATTTTTGCTTAAGCTTAGTCCATTACTATATTACAAATTTTCCCTTTTCACTTCACTAATCTTTAAATATGGGATGAGTTATTATGAAACAGAAAAACTTAAGGATTCTTTCTTGGTGCCTTTTTTGGTTGGAAACTTAGAAGCACATACACAATCAAGAACTTCATAAAACCAGTTTATGGAAAAAATACATCGTAATGCGCTCATGGTAGAGGAAAATTATAATGGAATATAACATGAAGAGAAAACATGCAAGAATATAATAGTGGAATAATAGAAAGAGAAAATCTTGATAAAGTATGCTTATAATGCTAAGTTCTTTTATTAATGATGGGTGCAGGTCGGGGGTGCACATATTATAGTTACTGAAAAAGATAAATAAATCACCTTATGGGAGCAATCCAATCCCAACCCTCAACGTATTGTGTAGCAACATCTTTCCCAATCTAAAATTGAAAATAATGTAGCTATTAGATAAGGATGCAGACAACTAAATATAATGTGAGAGCTTCACCTTGAGTTTGTAGTTACTATTTTCAAAACTGCAAGCCAGTCTTTAGTTTCTTTCTTTNGGGGGGGGGGGGGGGGGGTAGTGTTGGGTCAGTAATGAAGAATGCCATAGACACTGTTATTTACAACTTCCATGTATTCATTTCTGGAATCAATTTTCTTATCTCATCATACTTGTGGAGGAGTGAGTTATTTCAGTATAGCAATAACGTTTCGGCAAAATACCACAAGAAAATGTGATCTTCTAGTGAAATTGACTTTTACCTCATGATCACCGCCTTGGCCACCTTCAGGAGGAATGCTTCCAGGATTTTCCAGGATGATCAGGAGGGTAAACCAGGACAGCCAGAAGATTTTGACCATCCGGATTCAGAATATCAGTTACATCAATAGAATGTCTTCGAAACATCCCCTTGGGTAGCACCTCTTTATGCCCGTTTAAATAAACTTCCGCAGAATAATTTATAGCCCGAAAATTTAGATCCACATGTAGATTGTTTGACTATAATAAAATTTAGAAGATCAATCATCGGTAGACAGTCGGTAGCAGAGGAGTCAAGTATATAAAACAAGGAGTGTAAATAAATTTATGCTGAACAATTTTCTCCATTCAAATATTCTAACCAGACGATATTATTGGCTGAAAATAAATTGAATATATTGAAAAATAAAGGCAAGCAAATGCAACAGCTGCCCTTTCATGGCATCTTTTGGGCAGGCTAAAGATGCTGGACTTGACAACTAAGAAATTAATTATATGATGAGAGACGTAATATCTCCGGAAAATACTCTCTCCATCTCCATTGAATTTTAGAGTATGTTTGGGAAGTGTTTATAAAATGTTTAAATTATAAATAGATATAAATGAGTGGTAAATAAGCAATACTTGTGGGTCCCTCCATGGATAAAAAGTGGCTTGGATGTTTATAAACAGTTTATAAACATGGGCTTACTCTCATGTCATTACCCTTTTCCCAAGGTCATTGATCTTTACCAACTTGCTTACAGAAAGTACTCAAGACTCACCAACCTTGATTTGATATCACTTGTTGTGGATCCAGACGAAGAGCCCAACTCAAATGTTTGAAGTTCAATCTTATCCCATAGTTAACAGTTAGATCTCAACTACATACAGTAACTAATTATGTCTTAGCTTCTTCCACGTGGGATACTAGCATGGACTCAACAAAAACCACCACACAAGTCTTGACCTTTGGACTCCCAATCATACAGGAAACAACCATTCTCAATCCCCAAAGTACTTTGTCCGTTACCAAAAAGAAACCCCCAAAAACATCATTAACACTGTGAGTGTCCCAGCTTAACTTTATGTTTGGTATAGATTTTTGTAGATTATAATCAATGGGTCCCGTATAATGTTTGGTAAAAAGTGAAAAAAGTTGTGGTTCCACAAATTTATGGTTAAAATGATGTTTGACCAGCTTAAATTGTAATCTAAGCTTTGCCAAACATGCACTAAGTTTACCAGGTGACCCACAGCCTTAGGAAATTACTAACCAATCACCACAAATCCGAGCAACAATGTCACGATAACAACAAAATGGACAATAATAATTACCACAGTACTACCATCAACAATAACAACATCTAAAAATCACCATGGTCGTAACTCGTAACTATCGCATCTGCTAATATGGTACCATCAGCTCTAACACAAAGCAGTATTAATTCAGGGCTCGTGGTTCAAGCAAAAAGACAACATTACTTTCCATTTTCCCCTTCTTTTGTGGTTATCAAATGAGCTGTTTCTGAGTGCTAGCTAATCGTCGTCCATGGTGATTGCTGAAGATGATTTCCATGTGAAGTGATTGGATATCAGTTCCATCAATAGAAAACAAATTGGTGGAAAGTATTTCTCTCTAGTAATAGCTGGACACTATAAGAATTATTAATATGTAAGAGTTGAATATTGAAAAAGTCTAAAAGAACTCATGATGAGGTTTTCATGTTTCTTCTGGTTAAATATTGTGACAGAGTTGAAATAAAAAGGAGGCCCTGGAAGGGAAAGGGCTGGGGCCTGGTGCTGATCACCACTCAATTATTGCTAAAGCTATATTCAATGTGTCCATAAATTAGTTGAACCTTCACTTTCATCAGATGAGAATTTTTTCCATCAGCAGCTGATGGAGCTGACAGAGAGAAGGGGCTTAGGAGGAAAGAAGATGATATGCTTTGATATAATGCCGTTAAGAAGACGAAAGATGACTTGAGGGAAATAAAGAAGATGAGCCATGATTTTGTTTGGAGTAATTTATTTGAGGGTAACTAAGGAAAAGGGTTTCGAGAAATGTTAATTTTGCGGCAAACCTTTCTCCGAGTGACACTTAAGAGGTGGAGGCAAGGTATGATATTGTAACATGACGTCATCCCGGCACTATAGATATTTGAAAGACAAATGTCTTGCACACTAAGAAGCTGTTAACTACCACAGTTTGATCCTTCATTGGCAAGGCAATGCATATCTTTCCATAATTACAAGAAATTATATCAATAGGACTCACTTTCTCTTTATTATTACTTATTACTCAGAGTCTTAACCACTCATTCCTCTACCTTCACATATTTTTTATACCTTCGGTTGCGTTAGTTTTCTTTAAGCAGCATTATGTCATCCTGACTTCGGATTGATGCAATTTTTTTTTTCTTTTTTGCCACATATGTACCTCATGATACTCATCTTTAGAATTCTCATTTTCAACTGGTTTCACTACTACTTCAGCTATATATCTTTATTGTATCAAAAGGTGTACTGTGTATTATGGTCTTAAAATATTTTGTGGTACTTAAAGAACTGAATGATACTTACTAGCCACACATTATTAGAACACAAAATTCACATATAGTGAACTGCTCCATATACACAAGTATCATTCACTATAATAATCTAGCAGTAACAGGGTACATTTTTTCTGCTTCATCTAACTAACTAAAATTTGCCAGTAACGTCCACCTCCAACTTCCGATCCTCAAAATTCTTCTGGTAAGGAGGAAGATGAACTTCATCTAGGGGAGGAGCAACTAGCATCAATGACTAATGTCCATGAGTCGAGACCAAATTGCTCACATGATTTTCTCTTTGTTGAAGATGATTGACTTTAATTTTATGTTATTTTTTATTCATAATTAAGCTCCATACTAAGTCCATGCTAATAAGTCTCTCCATATTGAACCTGTGATATAGTGCAGAAACGAGTCAAATTTGTCTTGACTTGGATGCTAAGGATGTAGTTGTCTTGGATCATCCAGTAATGTAGGAATAAACCTGAATGGAGTGGCGAAAAATGTTTTATGTAGTAACCCCAACATTATTAGGAATAGGGTTTAGTTTGTTGTTGTATTCCTTATTGTCTTGGTAGAATAAGCCGAAATTGACTCTTTACTTCACTGTATCATCAGATCAATACGATATATAAGTAAACATTAGTCAGAAAGGAATGCGATCTAAAATTATGCCATTTAAAAAATTTACGGTCCTGTATCTTCCGATAAACAAGAATTTTCACAATCATCGAGAAAGAAACAGAAAATGGCAATCGTATACCTAAAGATCTCCAAGTGGAAAATAATTAATGAAACAAGAAAACTTGCAATGAATATCAATTCTATTTAAAAATAAAGAAACTAGTTGTTCAACATGATATTAAATCAAGCTTCCTGCATTTAATTAAGGTCGAAGTATTATATACCAGCTTGCACTCAAAAGTGGAGAAAAACCAGAAAGTGTAGTACTCCCTCCCGGAATCTGCAATGTCGATAATTGCCTCATTTTCCAGCCCATAGAAAGGATCTGGCACAAGCTTGTTGCTTACTAGGGTTGCCAAAACACTGCCAATCAAAATCACCCAAGTTTACATTATGAACTTCTTGCATTTAACTATCAAATTAAATCAAACGTTCATACTATTATACCCTGCTAAAGCTCGTTTCTTGTGTTGATACAAATCCCAATATTTTATTTATCGTTTATCCTCAATGGTAGCTCCCATGCATCATAATTCCAATAAAAATAAGAAAACTCATTCTTATGATACAATTGGCCAGCATAGTATCATTCTCGGGTGTAATTAATTTCGTAGGAATAATTTTCAACAGAAGGATTTGAAGGGGGAAAAGTTTAGAAAACATTACGTTCCGGGGACGACTGCTTCCATCCATGGAGAGGTTGGAACGGAAGGAGGGTTCGTGGTAGTGAGCTGAATTCCTGTGAACTCTACCTCAGTAGATCGCGCCGCCAACCACCCTTTGTCAAGAACTCTCTTACCAATCACCTCCGCCATTAGCACTTCTTCTTCACTACTTGTGCAACAATTTGACGTGAATTCACATTGACTGGTTTTGGTCACCGCTTGAAGAGCTGAAAGTTATAGTGATGATCGGTGTGGACTGTGGTTGAGAGTGACGTGTATATTTTCGGGGATTTCATTCGTCGGATTGTCTACGTGGCGATATGATCTCGATCGCTTTTATATTGGGAAACGTGAAATTTGGGAAGGTTAATGCTTCTTGTTGCATAATTGTGTACAAATTAATTTAAGGATGGATGTGAAAGAAAAAAAATGAAGTCAGTTAATCTCATTAACGTCATCAATTCGTAAATCAATCTATATATAATTATGTACAGATAATATTACTCAACTTATAAATGGTGAATTATTAAAAATAAGTAAAAATTACGTTCGGATCTGGATGATTTATCTATTTAAAATTTAATCAAAATTAGTGGATTTATCGTAATGAACGAGCTCCATTGAACATTTCATTGATAGAAAATATTGTCTTTAATAATGATTTTTGTCCAAAATCATTGTTAACGTGCTCTGTAACGAGGGTCAAATATTTTAATCACATTTTTACATTATTTATTTGTTTTGCTTATTTAAAAATACAATGCATAAATGAGCCTTTTTATTCAATCTTAGAGAAAAATTTGAAGAGAAATCACAATTAGAAACAATTTATTTTAATTTGAAAATAAGATTAAGGTGAAAAAAGTTTGAGACATTAATGTTATAATGTAACAACCCAAGCTTTGGGCTCAGGTCATTAATTTGCGTATTGTTTGCTTTGGGATAATTTAAGCTCATCTTACTCTTCATGAATTTTTATCGCGTCCCACGAAATTCGAACGTAAGACTTTTGTCTTGTGAGACTTTAAGCTTGTCTTATCCCTCATAGAATTCTATCACATCTCCCAAAATTCTTACATAAAACATTTACCTTATGAGATACTTAAGTTGAATTATCATACCAATTGGACAAAGTTACCCAATTATATGGGTGATTGTAACCAATAAAATGAATAAATTATGACCAATAAATAATATATAGCCGATAAAATAGGCAATTTATAACTAATAAATAATATGTGACCTAAAAAAGTGTGATTGCGACTAAATATGTAATGTGACTCACTATTTGTGTCTGTGTAACTGTGATCAAAATTGCGTGTTATTGTGATTTTGACCTGTTATTGTGACATTGACCTTTTATCAGGTGGTCACGTTGATTTTTGAAAACTTTTCCCTAGTTTATTATTTTTGGAAGTGTTTCTTAAAACTTTTATAATTATGTATTTTTCTCACAATTCAAATTCATAAAAAAAACATTCTAGATGAGCCCCTATTTGGTATGAATTTAAATCTACATTTTAGTTCAAGTCAAAGTCAACAATCACATTTTTTTTCGGTCCCACAACTTTTCAATCATATATTTCATCAACTTTTATCAAAATCTACTAAATTTTAATTTTAATCCCCACCAAACAGTGGTTGAATTTAATTGCAAGTTTGATCGCAAAATAGTTAATTGGTAAACTTCATTTCAATTTACTCTATTGGGGAAAACTATTTTGTAGTTAGCTCCCTTTGAAAAACCATTATTTCGGAAAAAAAAAAAAAAAAAATTGAATAGTAATTTTTAGGAGAATTTACGTGTAGAAAATTTTATTGTGTGAATGTGTGATAAAAAATGAGTGCGGAGAACCAAAAAATTAAGATAATAATTATCAAACAGGGGCCATATTGGCTCTCATTGGATAAGTTCACAGCTCCGGCCCGTGGGTAGTGAGAGTCCATCTGTAAACATGATCCATAAAAGTTTCGCTAAAAGTAGAAATCGTGAGTAAGTGCTAATTTCTTATTTTTGACCCATTCAATATAGTGCTATTTGTGAATTAACACATTATTTTTTGGATCCGCTAAGCCCCTAGCCAACCCAAAACATTTTCAACATAAACCCTTTTTTCTTCTCCTTTTCTCAATGCAAAAACTTCCAACCCCAAAAGAAAATAAAAATAATGAAAATGAAATTCTTATATTCATCCGAGAAGCCTGTTTGACAACCATTATTGTAGAAAAAAATGAGTTTTGAATAGTATTTTTAGGAGAATGTGTGGTTAAAAAGTAGGAAAAATATTTTTGTATACGTGTAGAATATTTTATTGTGTTAACACGTGGTTGAAAATGATCTTGTAACAAGCCATAAAATAATTTATTGGTTGTCAAACATGCACTAAGCCCCTTGTTTGAACCTCATTTTTTTAGAATAAATTTTGATAAAACAATTTTTTTGAAGAATGTCATATGCATCGTCCTACAAGGATAGCCACGTAGGAGTTCGCTATAAAATAAAAAGAAGTCACCTAAGATTTGCACTTTCACGCAGTCACATAGGAGTTAGCTATAAAATAAAAAGAATTCACCTAAGATATGCACTCCCCATTTTGCTTACTTAGCCTAATTGAGACCATCAAACAAAGGAAGCTAAAGTGAGGCTGAAGCGATATGTGGAGGTTGAACCTCCATTCTCGAGACATGGTGCCGCTATACGTTGCAATGCATTTTTGAAGCGATGAGTTTTTGTGCCACAATGCATTTTCTATAGCACTGCTTCATCCAATAGGTCTTTCGAACAACTGAATGATTTGATATATTTGCAGCATATACCTCTCGGTCAACTTTTCAATTTACTTTTTAGATGACCGACCTAATACATAGGGGTGGCCACCTTTCTAAATCATTTAATATCACTCCTAACCTAGAAAAAGAAAGTAGAGGTGATGACGCGTAGGCCGCTAAGGTGAGGCCACATGTCATCCGTCCAATGGTAATCACTTCTCAATTACTATAAAAGTTCACACATAATGTCATTTAAATGTAATGCAATTATATACTTTCAATACTAACTTTGCTTGTAATAGTCTCTCTTCAGACTAGGCATCATACGCATTCCATACTCAAACACATCTATAAGTTGATTGACTTAATCGTCGAAATGTCTGCGATCGGTTTTCCACCGTCGAGAAGGCGATGTGCACCTAAAGTTTGTCCAAGCATAAATTTGAAATATGGTTGGGAGTAGAACTGGAATCTGTTGGCCACGTCGTCCAGTCGAAAATTGAAGTCAACACAATATATAATTAAAAATTAGAGAAAAAAAATCTAGGTTTACTTGCAAAATTATCTCATTAAGAGAATGTATGGTTGATAATAATTTTTGAGAAAAAATAAGTTTTAAGAAATGGAGACTAGAAATCGGCTAAGTGATTTTGTTACTGCGATAATTGGTTTGTTCATAAGAGAATGTGAGTTCCTAAAAAAAGTAGCCAACACTCTTGATTATCCCATGAGTGAAAAATAGCTTATTTTTTACATAAAGTTCCTACTTGGTTTAGCTGAAAAGTTTATAAAATCTAAGTAAAAGTTAATAATTTTTAACCATGAATTTAATTGGACCCACAACTTTTATAAACTGTTTAATTATATATTTAATCATTTTTTAATCAAAATCTACTAAAAATTCCATTTCTAGCAAAATCAAAGAGGGATTAGAAATATAACTTGTTGACCTCAAAATTCGGTGGACCATTTGCACTTTGACGATCAAGACAACAGCCGAATGAAAGATAGAGAGTGAAAGATCCGGGAGAGAAAATTTGGTTATGAATAGAATATCATACATTTATAAATAAAGAGTTTCTTGAAAATGCTCTAACATAATTACATGAAAATTAACATTTGAATAAGCCATTTTAAAAATAAATTAATCATATTTTTATATTTTATGCGCTCTGCATTTTAATTTGCTTCCAATTTTATCAATTTCGCCTTAACATGTCGCACTAGATGTCATGCAGTGAAAATGCTTATCCCCCCCCCCCCATTCGGCACGGCAATGATGCTAACAGTTAGGCGCGAGGCCTATTTTACCAAATAGTGCACTAACGATATGATCATATGCAGGTATTCTCCCTAACATCCTACTCATAGCGTACGTGTATGTCAGTTGTACCGGCTTGCCGGCCTAAGAATAAGGGGAAGGCGGCCTTGAGGCGTTGTACTTCGGGAGCTAAACCTGCGGTCTGTGAAACCTTCTCTAGTTGGATGTGTTCTCAGTCATTGGATGAGCCTACGTTAAAGTATTGTTGGGAATTAAGTGTCATTATAACAACCCTTTTTTTAAAAAAAAAAATTAATAATTATGAATTCTATGTTCAAAATTTAAAAAAAATGTTACCATGTCTAAATGATTTTAACTGACTAATCTTTCTTAGGGTCTCTGGATTTTTTGGCCAACCTGGAGGTTTGTTGAAAAGTGTTCTTGGTGGTTGATATTTGTCCTAAGTGTCTACGCGACATTGACGATTATTTTGATAGTGTTATTGTGTGTGTTTTTTTTATGCAAAATGTCCAACAACTCAAAACTGGTGTTTAGTTCATCTTTGAGAGGACGAATTATCAACCCTTTGGATCTATTGTCTTGATAGCCCTATTGTTTCTGGCGCTCATTTTACATAGAACACGTGAGGTAGATATGGGGCTTCATTATGCATCTGTGATACACATTTCTGCTTTTTATTTGTAAGAAGAAAAATATTTTCTACTTTTCGAATGTTGGTTAAGAGATTTTGCAAGTTTCAGATATCTTTATATTGCAACGTTTTCCCAAATAAATGAGAAAAATGGGCACTCGTGAGTACTATTTTATGCACTTTAGAAATAAACTGAACCTGATGCTATTTCTAAACTACAAAAAGTCTTAAAAGAGTAAAATAGATACTGATTATTCAAAGAGAAAATCAGCATCATATTATTTCAATATTTCTTTCACTATATTTTTAAAAAAATTCTGTCACTTTTTTTCGTGCTTACCTATGTTACTTTATCTGAATTTCTATAATTTGTTTTATTGTTTCTCACATTTCTGTTTTGTCACTTTTTTGAATTTGCAGAATTTGTGTCACTTTTTTATTGTTTGTCAATTTTTTTTGAATTTCTGCCACTTTCCTGAAAACTGTTGCAATTTCTAAATTACTATCAAAATTCTTAATAGAGTAAAATAAATACTAATTATTCAAAGAGAAAATCACCATCATATTATTTATGTCACTTTTTTTTTAAAATTCCTATAACTTTTTGAGTATTTGCCACTTTTTTGAATTTCTGTTACTTTTTTGAATGTTTATAACTTTTTTATTTTGTCACTTTTTTTAGTGTCTCACTTTTTAAAATTTGTAGAATTTATCTTGTTTGAGTGTTTGTTACTTTTTAAAATTTTCTGTCACTTTTT
>CAIGRT010223655.1:0-14755 GCA_903798405.1 Fraxinus platypoda | reverse complement strand
GGCGATGGACCTGCGATGTGGGGAGTGAGAACTTTTTGAGAGAGGTGCCATCTTGGGTTGTTGGCATCCATAATTCGGATTCTTAAATGGTCCTTTGTTTCGAAAGTGTAGGCAAATCAAAGTAACAAAAGTCAATATATAATTATTTAAGGGTAGTGCAATCTTCAGACTCATCTTCTCATTTCTTTTACTAATTAGCTCATCCTACCCTCACTTTTAGTCAATAATGGAAATTCTCACTTTTTTGAGTACTAGTTTTTGCCCGTGCATCTTTTGAAGGTAATATTAGTGTGTTAAATCTATTAAATCATTGTGAATTACATTTTAAATATTAGATATGGGTAATTTAAATCATCCAAGTTGAGTCATTAGCATTATATTCAACTGTTTGCTAATAGTAAAAGATGACCGTTAATAAACATCACTTTTTAATAAAAGTGAGATTGTAAAATGACACTAAACTTTTAAAAGTGACAACATTATGTCACTTTTTTTAAAAAAAAGTGACAATTTTATCACTTTTTGTGTGTTTGTAACTTTTTTATGTGTTTCACTTTTTCTGTCACTTTTCTGAATTTCTTTTCACTTTTTATTGTTTGTTACTTTTTAAAATTTTTTATCACTTTTTTGAATAACAAACATAGGTTTTGATTGGTGTTTTGTCATTTTTTTTAAGTATTTGTCACTTTTTTGAATTTGTATCACTTTTAGAGTGTGTCACTTTTTTTGAATTTTATCACTTTTTTTAGTTTGTGTCACTTTTTTACTTAAAAAGTAAAAAAGTGATAATTTTTATAAAAAAAAAGTGACATTATGTCACTTTTTCATTTTACACAGTATTTTTTACTTCCTAAAAATCTTTCACATGATTTTTCAAAACACCCCTAATTTTAAGGGTATTTTTGTAAGTACTCCCACAAATTTTTGGCAATTAAAAGGGCTTATCTTATCCAATGGGGCCCATTTGCCCCTTGAGATTTCAACACAAATTTGGGAACTTTTCTTTGTACTAATTAATAATTATAGCTCTATTAGCCAATTTCAAAGAGATATTTTCAAGATTCAATCCGATTGTCTTTGAAATTTGATAGCAATAAAGTACAATTTTGAATTGAATTCCTTTTTTCATCCTAAGGACAATATTTGATTTACATAATGATAATGGCATGACAAGATTCATATGACTTGTAGTCATAGAGTGATTATATTAGAATCACGATCTTTGTTTGTCGCATTACAATTTTTATATTTATTAAAATGATGAAAAGTAAATGACATAAATAACCACTATTATTAATAAAATCATTTTTCCTTCTCTTACATTGTACCTTACACCAATCTTAAACATAAAACCCTAATTTACAACAAATCTTTACACATTGAAAATTCAAAATTCACATCGAATCTTCCCTTTCTCCTCACAAAGTGGACATGCATCTTCCGACCTCCCTATTTCATAAAACCCCTTAATTATTGAAACATAAGTGATCAAACGAAAATAAATTTCAATTAGAATGTGAGTAGAAAATGATGATAGATCACTAAAGAGGAGTGGAATTGGATAGGGAGCAGATGACTTGTCGGGGGAAAAAAATTGGTGGAGTTATCCGAAAAATATGATTTCTTTGATGCATTGTCAAATGATATTGTGAAGGAAGAAAGATAGGCGATGGGGAGAGGGGGGAAATGAAAGATTGAGAGAGGCATGTATGTGGTGTACTTTATTGAGAGAGGGGGGAAATCGCAATCGCATTGCTCTTTAACTTAAGCTTAGCCATACATGTATGAGCTAAAAAAAGTGTCATTTCACAAATTGAGCTACCAGCACTGGTCAGTTTCCCAATTCCGGTTCCGGCCAGCGTTCCCAGCGTACACACTCTCCGACACAGTTGGCCGCCGCCTCTGCCGGGAAAGTGCTTGGTCATAATTCGCACGCTTCTCAGGATCAGATAGAGTGGCATAAGCGGCATGCAATCTCATAAACTGATCGGCTGCTGACATCTCATCTTCTCCGACGTTCGATGCAACGTCGGGATGCATGATTCTGGCCAATCTTCTGTACGCCGTCTTGATTTCGTGACCTGAAGCACTAATCTGTAATCCCAGAAGTTCGTACAACGAAGCCGTTTGTGAAATGTTGCTGCTACTAGAAGCTGTCCCGGGGGTGGCGGAGATGTGAAGTGAGCGGCGGAAACCGATATGGCGCGGAGGAGATGGTGGCGAGAATTTGGTACCAATTATTTGATTCGTGAGAGAAAATGATGAAGAAGCCATGATAGTCGATAGAATAGAACAAGTGTGGGACTTTTCTATGGATTAAAGAAAAAATTTTTGAGAGTGAAATTTATAGGGTTATGAGAGTGGTCGGTGGTGATTGTGTTTGGATCCGATTGGGGTAAAATGGATAATCCTTGAATATGGATAAACACGAGATTGCTGACTCATCAATTTATTTATTTTTTTGTTGTCAATTTTGAGTTATAGTTAACAAAATGTACTGAGTTGCTCGTAAAAATTTTCGACTGCTCGAATATGTAAAAGGCACGATGTGGCCATACATTTGAGGCATGAGCTATTCATTTGAAGGGGAAAAAAAAAAAGGAACGAAATGTTAATTGCAGGGATCCCTAACGCAAAAGTTTCAAAAGAAAATATATATTTTAAATTTTTTCGGGTGAAGAATCAGAATTTGTTAGGACATGTGATGGCCATGTCGGGGTAGGGATGGTTTGGCACCACCCGTGTTCGAAAAATCGTTATGCGTGATTAATCGTGAAAGCGAAATTTCAAGTTTTACTAGCTTAAGCGACGCATATACGTAAAAAAAAATATTTTCTTATTTTTAATATTATTTTAAAAAAATTATCATTTTAAAAATCATTTAATAATTAAAATAATACATATCAAACATCTAAAATTATAAAATACTATATTTACTTAAAAATTCCTATAATTAGTTAATTTTACAATTTTCAAGGTTTCGAAATGCAAATATTAGATTATTTTTTATAGTTTCAAGTAGACAAATCATATTTAATATATTTATAAGAACTTTATACATGCTTTCAAAGTTCTCAACAAAATAATGAGTTTCAAGATCGTAATTACACATGTAGATAGCACTGTAACTTAATCTTATTTAACTTTTTATCGAATAAAGTTATTTTTAACTTTTGTATAGATAAAGTCTTTTAAAAACTTGAAATTAAAGTCAAATAAAAAGATGTTTAAAAAGTAAAAAATTAATAAACTAAAGCCAAATAAAATGCTTTCATAAAATAGAAAAGAATTAAAAAATTTAATAAAGCGAGTCTAAAGAAGACGCAAGAGATGAAGGAAAAAATTCAGTCACTGAGGAATTAAAAAAAAAAAAGGCGCCTAGTGGTAAATTTCTATTCTAAATTATATTTTCTTTAGTTCGTTTGAGATTCATCAAATCTTCCCAATAAATTGGTATCAAATATTACTTTTACAACACTTATAAAGTATTTTATAATAACGTACAATGCACGTTCAGCTCTAACCAGTAGTATAAAAAGGGGTTTGCACTTTGGGAACGTAAACGACAAGGATACAATGAATTTCAAGAGTAATCTAGACAGCCTATGATTGTGTTCGTTGTACAAAAGCTTTTTGAAGCCCATTTTTGTTGCTTCAAAATTAAGGGGGTTTCTGAAAATGGCCAACAAAGCATGTGCTTTGTTTTTCTTAATCATTCCTTTTATTCATCCAAATTACTTGCCATTGTGGCATGTCTCGTAAGTAGACTGAATATACTTTTCTTTTCTTTTTTTTCTTTTTTCTACATATATTTCTGTAAAATTCTGTTTGCCTAATGCTACTATTTTTGTTTTTTTGCTCTCCTAACATAAAATTCTGTTCAATTATTTTTCCCTTCAAAATTTCTAACCAATGCCATCATACATGAATGCAACATGATATACTGATCAATCAAACCAATGTCATCATACAAGAATTCATCCACTTTGTTCGACAAGTACTAGGCACCATCCGATTACCTGCAAGTTTGTGTAGCACAATTGGTTGAACTTCAATTCAAGTGGCAATTCACTATCATCTATTGGTAGAATTCTCTAAATGTTAACCCATATTTTTGCGTCTGAAGTTTCATATCAGTTAATAGCACCAATTATGCCACGTAGCATTGTTCTCTGATCAGAATTAATGATAGACAATTCAATCACTTCTTGAAGGTTATCCTTCTACATGGGAAGGGCATACTTCCCTAGAATTCGTTCTCATCGTGCACTATTCTTCCCCGCTGAAAAAAATGACTGAGAATCTACACCATCCTTTTTTCGCTAGAGGGATAATTCATTATCATCCGATTGTTCACTTCAACCCAACCTCATTCATACAAGGGCAAAATTCACCAAGATTTTTCAGGAGGACATCACTGGCTCTTCTTTATACATCTAACAAATTTACTTCTAAGCACTGTTCCAATAGTACACTATTCCAATTCACAAAAATCTTAGTTCAAGCAATCAGATTCTAACCTGTCATTCACTCGAGCAAAAAGATTGGGGACTTTACTCAATTGTCCTTCATTAGAAGCAATTGTATGTATATCTACATAAAGAATTCGAATAAATTGCTACTCAAATGTTGCAGAACTTCTCCTTGCTTGGTCAAGTGTATAGTATTTTAATATTTTTAATTTTCATGATACAATATAACTCCGAATATAGGGATATATACATTAAAGCTCATATATTTCTTATATATATATATATATAATCGAAATGAAATAGAAGAATGAACCCTTCATCTACTATCTTCCCTAGGAGCCAAAACAGTAGAATCTAACCCGTCTAATATATCCAAAACGTTACCCTTCAGGTGTTCCAGTCTTCTATGGGGAGAGCTCCCGGTGCTCCTACTCAATGCCCAAACGTTATTCGTCCTCTTATTCACCGTCTTGAATTCCTGGCTTTTGCTTAGTCTGGGGGCCAAGTTCTTCCTTTTCACAACCTCCTCCAACAAATTTTTATCATCAGTAGAGAGCTGGACTTTATGAATTCCAACATTGTTGCTTGTTGACAATGCATTTGATCCTTTGAGAGCTGGAAATTGTACTGGTTGAGCCCTGAGTCCATTATCTCTATATGTTACGAGGGTAACGAGACGATGAAGCCATGCCACTAGCTCGAGGATGTAGGAGTCAGCCTTCTGCTTGTCCGCATGATAGAGTGTCTGCAAGGGAATCAGGTTATTTGGCAGGCCTGTTTTCTTTCCAAATTCGTTTCTGCCATTAAGAACACTAAAAAAAGTTAATTATCTCAGTTTGATATTCTGTGCAAATGACATAATGAGAGCTCTTGACTAACCCAGCATTCGCCCACTCTCCGACCCATCCAAATCCTTGATGTGCTCTGTTTCCAGTGGGCACCACGGGAAAGATGGTGGCATGAATACATTATGAAGTTGAGACAAAAATGATATGATAAACAGAGATACACTTCAAATTACAAAAATGATCTGATAAGCAAAGATATGCCTAATACATGACATACTTGGTAGTATCCGTTGCTAATGGAACTAGCCACTGGAGAGTTTTCTCCATCTCGGCTTTGATTTGAGGAACTGTGAGCTGCAAAACGTACAATCTAAAGAAGCTAAAAATATGAAGGAAAACAGAGAATCTGAAATTATCAATCCCAAGGGGTGAAAAAAGAAGCAAGAGGTAACTTTTTGTTTCCAAAAGTGTTAAATAAGCTACTTTTTTCTTTCTCAGTAGGTAAAAAGGAGTTAAGCAAATGATTTTTTTTTTTTTTTGAGAACGTACAGTTAAAAAGTAGGCAAAATTATGGGCCCCGTAGAATGTGTGGTTGAAAATGATTTTTGAAAAATCTCTCCCAAAGAATCCATTATTTTGAAAGTAAATTCTTACCATCAAAATAATATGATTTTTAAAAAATCTCTCCCAAACAAGCCATTATATTGACAGTAATTCTTACCTTACTATCAAATAATTAACTTATTTTATTTTGATCAATGAAATATTTGCTTATTTTGAAACTTACTCATTTACTTGCATGTAAACTTTTAAACTTAGCTGAACAGTTTAAAGATTGCATGGATGACCATAAGAAACCTCTCAGAAATATAAAACTTCAGAGCCATCCTCCCTCAACATCCTCCACTCAAAACAAAAACGTCTACTAGATTGACTAAGACAAGACATTTAGTCCAATTGCAAACATATATGGCCCGATAAAAAGTAGAGAGACAATGTGAAGGAACTACCTTGAAGAACATATCTCGAATTCCGGAAGGGGAAAGAAAAAGCATACCTCTTCCTCGGTATCAATGGTTTGTAATCGGGCGCGGAGAGCATTCTTAACAGTTGGTGGTAACCCATTGTACAATGCATCTCTCATATTAGAAGGAAGCGAGGTTGGGCGTGATGCCTAAATTAAAATTGAATTTATAAAGATTACCTCGGTGAAAATACACATCACACTACCAAAGAAATGAAGTACTAGACTTACAATGTTATCGATTTGAGAAATTATGTTAGCATAATGTAAAGAAAGACCAGCAACACCTAGACTTGCTGGTTTGTTAGCAGACGCCTCGCCAAAAGATATCAACCCTGGCCATACAGTGTATAAAACTGAAAGTAAGAAGAGAATATAAATCTAAAACATACTCATCCCCAGCCTATTGGCTATTGCCCCAGTAGTAACTTGACCCCAACCTTTTAAAAGGAGCAAGTTGCTCAACCTTTCATTCTAGTTGTATAATCAGTCCACGACAATGAAAAACGCTTAAAACTCTACGACATTATTATGTGACCCTCACATGTACAACTTTATGAAGCTAGGTTTTGTTTTCCAACTTGGGCTAGTGACAGAAATTTGAAGGGGCCATATTTTCACAGAGGTCACATGATCTAGATGGTTTCCATCGTTAGGGATTGATTGTGTAACTATGATGATAGATCAAGAACTAAATTGATCTTTTTTAAAGGTTAGGGAACAACTTGCTAAAGCAATAGGTTGGAGACAAACAGTTCAATTTTTCCAAGATATTATAATAAAGGATGGATGAGAACAGTATGTTCTTCTAAACAACTGAGAACCATGGATGGTTCTAATCCAATAGCACAAAAGGTCTTAAAATCAAACTGCATGCTCGTATAAAAATAGAGGGGCAACTGGAGTAAATATGTGGCCAAGGGAACCTCATATTCTTGTGGTATGCGAGGACATAGCATTAAAAATATAATGCATCTTCAGCCAAAGAAATTTGAAGTTTCCCCATTTATACAAGAAGGATTCAATCCCTGGTACTGATACTACCCATCCCACAGAGGAGAGGATAAGGGAAGACTTCTCAACAGTAACCTTAATTATAAGATGTTGCATGGGATTTTAACAAAACTGTGTCCTTTGCCAGAGGAAAATTCACACGCAAGAAATTTTGTATTAGCTTTTAACGAGTTGAAGAACGAGGTAATAGAACATCATGGAACTATAGGAAAAGAAAGTCTTGGAAGTCCTAACAGCAGCAGTGATGTACTTAGACTACAACTATTAGAGTTTTGCAGCTCATGAAGACCGGTTGTACATTAAATTTGTTGAGAATTAAATAAAAGATATTCATTGCTGGATAAGTTCAGATGAAAAAAGAACAAAACTTAGGGCCTGTTCGGCAAGGCTTTCAAAAGTCAAAAGCTGCTTCTAAAACTAAGAAGTTCGTTTTTTAATTTGTTTGGATAATTATCTAAAAGTGCTTTGCCCATCTAAAAAGCTTTTAGAAGAAGCGGCCTAAGTTACCCTTCTCGTAAAGCTCTTCTACAAAAAGTAGAAGCCAGCCAAACAAACCCATAATCATGTATGGTTTCCATAAACTGATATATAATGTTATTGTCACTATGTCATGCATCCACAACTAAGGCATAAACATAAGCTATTAACCAAGAAGCACAGGTATGGATACATAATTTGAATATGATACAATATAATACGGATACGTCGATATGGCTTTTTAAAAAAAATTATGATATGTATCATGTTATAAAAATTAACATAATTTCATTAATATAAAAAAAAATTTAAACAGAAACATAATAATAAAATAAAATAAAATACTAAAACATTTTATCTTAATCCTTGATTATCCTAACTTCATTTTCTTCAATATCATCAATATCAACTTCTTCACTATCATTAAAAATAACAATGTCCAACTCTAACTCATCTAATGATACATTAGCAAATCAATCAATCCAACAATTTCAAGAGTATCAATTGAGTCTCCGACAACGTCCTACATTTTGGATTCTCCTTTTGAATAGAGATCTAATTTTCTTGATAAAAGACGCAGATTATTATGAATGAAAATCAATTCTTCAATTCCTTGTGGAGTTATTCCTTCTCATGGAGTACACAAAAGAGTACGTACTCCAGTTATTTAATACTAGTTACTATCTATTTCCAATAATAAAAATATATGTCAATTATTAATACAGTTTCACATGCATTAAAAGATTAAATAATATTGTGTATCTTCAATAAAAAGTCTAGTTGTTAATTAATTTAAATAATATTAAAATTCAATAAAATAAAATAACTTTTTCAATATATAGTCAATAACAATGAGTTTTAAAAGATTTTAAAATCAATAACACTCTTCTTTACGTGTCCTAACATATTGGATACGTATCAAAAATAATTAAAAAACACGTATCCAATATGTATCGAAAATTAAAAAAATATAAAATATGAAAAGCATGTATCCGGTACGTATCGGAAGGGTATTGGAGAATATTCAAACTTGGATACATATTGAATACGGGAACATAATGAGTTTACAAGTATCGATACTTCTTATGCTATCACTAAAGCATGCAAACTCCCTCTATCCCGTATAAAAGAGAAAAGAAACCTAAAGAGAAGAGAGTATATTGAGCATGCATTCGTACCATTTTCTCCAAATGATTCTAAAATATATTGATGAATAAAACCGACGACATCAACAAGCTTCTCGACAACCTACACATGTAAAATATCAATCCAAATCAATTCGAGACGTTTGATATCCTAGTATAAAATAACGATATGCGAGATGACATTTTCTCACTTCAATATCGATCATTTTCAGAAGACTTAAATATTTGCCATAAAACTTAAAAGAAAGATAATAATTTGATCGTTTCATCCACATCAAAAAAAGGTTGCTATGTCAAACGTTGAGAATGTAAAGGTGGTATCGTGATGTAAAATATACTGTTTTGAGCAGAAATATAAAAGCAAATATCTCATATGTTATCTGACATTCAAACTAATATGAACAATTATGAAGAAAACAAGTGAAATAATCAAGTACCTCTTCCAAACTTTTAGACCAAAGCGATTTCTTTTTCAAGCTCCGCACAAGTTTTCTTTGATGTTTTAGCTCACTTTGTAACATTACAAGACTCTCCCCTACAATTACAAGAAAGAAAAATAAATAAGTGATCTGTTAATTAAGATTATATCCTTACAGTGGTGGAAGGTGAGTTTGGTCCTGATAGAGTTGCATCATGGTAGGTTCCTGACTATTGCTGCAGAATTGTGGTTGATTGCAGAAGAAACAAAGCTGCTGTAGGCGGATTATATTGGATAAAATTGCAAAGACTATTGAATGTAAATTGTATTACTTAAAAGAATAAAAAGAACTACAAATGGACAGCTTTCGAGAGGCCGCTTCTCTCCCCAGTTTCTCTATCTCATTTTCTGAATGTCCCTAACTAAATCTAACCTCCCCTATTTAATAGATAAACGCCTGCCTGTACCATTTATTCTCCTACATCCCCATAATACCCCTATGCAAATGACAATTGAACTATTAATCTGGGATTCTATCATATCACTCTTCAGTTACAACTATTCATTTTTCTTCTATAAATTTGTTGCATAGAACATTATGCTTATAACTGGGAAACGAAACCTTGAGCCGATTCTACTTGAACGTGAATATTCCAAAGTCTCAGAGTTCACCATCAAAAGCATAACATATACCTTAACCTACCACCATGGCCACCACGGTACAAAGCAAAGCAAATCAAATCAAATCAAAGAATTGTCAATTTAAAGAACACCTTATTCAATGGAAAGCCAGTTTGTCTAACCTTTTCGAGGAAGGTGTAAAGAATCTACTTCCTCTACCTTCTGCTGATAATCTTGTTCAAATCTGTCCAAAGCATGCAGCTCGTGATACAACTCCTGCAACCAAAGCAGGAGTTAGCCTCTCGTCGTTAACATTAGAATAAATATTTCAACTTTTCTATATAGAAAAAATAATATAAATCTGTATTATTCATGACTGAAAATTATAGCAGATGGTTTGCCTGGCTTGTGATATTTTCTGTTGATTTTTCATTCATCAAAGTTCATGTCATTGACCATTCATGAGACAGCTTTTGGAGAAATTCTGACACAGTACACACTAAACAGAAGCTATATTAAGAAAGGAGAAATAGAGAGAGGGAAAGAAGTAAGAGCGGGGAAGGGGATGGGAAGTGAAAAGAGAGGAAGAGGGTAAGAGAAGGAGAGAAAGAGAGAAAGCCCATAAATTGGAGAGATTGTACATTATTCATTAATCATACTATCAAAGTTATTTCTAAACATACTAACCTCTATACATATCGGGTTTTTAACTAACCTAGTTCAAGTAGGAAACACGATAAGAAAATCTTTCAAACTAAGTCCTAATTTCTCTGCCCAAATTAAGTATTCAAATTTGGCAAGCCTTCAATATTATTATCATTATGGATCTCCATCAAATTCATATGTTTGTTTGAGATGTGAGACGACCTGGCAAACTATCTTCATTGTCAACCTAATAACGCCCTAAATGCAAATCTTCATTTCATCCAACATAGTCCAGTTATATGCATTACATCTTTATCAAGTCCTTTTTTATTTGCAATGGCACCTAAATATCTAAAATGTCACTCTTTGGTACAACACGATCCTCTATAATGACTTCTTTTTCATCCTCGAAGATAATAGAACCAATAGAACATTCATATTTTCCGCCTTAATTCTAGTTTTAAAAGCTCTGGTACAGGATCTAACTTACGGAAGTATGTTGAGCTAGAGAGGTCAACTCTTGAATTGTCATTTTGGCCTCTTCTCTTAGTTGTTTGTGAACATCAGGATCTGAATCCAACCTAACATGTCAGAGTCAATTTGGTAAATATCTTTCTTCAACTTCTAAAGAAAAGAATAACTTGCAAAATAATGAAACACATTCCAACACACTTTGAAAAGAATCTATCGAGGTGGTGAAACTGTGCGTCTTTACAGAGATTCCCAAATCTGATAACCTCGCGAGAGAAGACATCAAATTCCTCCCTACAGAATACAGAAACAAATTGAAAGGTTTAATAAAAGAAAACCAACTAAAATTTCTTTGACAGTAAGAACTGAAAAAAGACAGAAGAGGACAGGAAAGAGGGAAGAAAGAAGGAGAAAGAGTTTTGTAAGCAAGATTGTCTACATCCTTGACGAACAACTCATTACCTCTTGTCAGCAGCTGCAATCCTAAGAAGCTCGTTCATATCTGTAGAAACCAACTTTTGTACCCCTTCTGAATGTAAAATGTCCTTGCGCAAATAATGGATATTTTCTTCAGAAAGAGATTGCACCAAGTTTGCACCTTTGGCAATAGTATTGGCAATTTCAAATGCCAATATAGATATTTTATTTCCCCTCGAAGCCACGCCAGATGTAAATCCACCAGAGTTCAAATTAGTCATGCTGCTGCCTAGTGTATCTAGAACTTCCACTGCCTTCTCAAGGCCAACTATGCCAGCCTTACCAAGAAATGAACTCACTTGCGGTGCCTGTCGCAATAACAAGCAAATTTCCTTATCATAATAACAGTGGCATCTTCTAAACCAAGAAAAGTTAAAAATACTGGCTTTGAATAGCAATGTAGCTTCAAGACATATCCATCAGGCAAATAAAAATGGCAAGAACACTGTAATGTTTCCGTCAACAATCTCATTATTGCCATCAAAGCATTAAATACAAACAAGGATATGAAGGGCTGAATTCCCCCACCAATATTGAATTTTTTTTTTACAAAGTATCACAGTAATAATTAGTTACTGGAACAAGCTCCTCCAAGGATTGTCAAACATGCTTTATTTTTAATTTTTTTGGGTAAATTCCATCGGAGCTCCCCCCAACCCTTTTGCCATTTGTCAACAAATCCCACTTCTACTCATTTCCTCCATTTCTTTGAGTTCTATCCATTTGATCAATTATCTAAATCCCTACTCTCAAAGCAACTAAATATTTCTCCATTTATAGTCATGTAATGATGTAGAACAAATGGCTGAATGGTTTGAAGAATTGAACCAAAAAGGGAAACTGGTAAAGTGCAGGTGTGACAGTCGAGCTCTGATTTCGGCCCAACCATTTCGAAAAGAGAATGACGAGATGAGTAGAACTTATCGCTACGCCGTGACATACGATGGATTTCGGTCATCCGAGTTCGTTTAGGACTCGAAAATTGCTTTTTTAAGTTTCAATGCTATTTTTGACGTTTAGTTTATTTCGAATTCTTTGTAATTTTAGTTTGTTTTAACTGGGTTTTCATGTAAACCCTTATATATTAAGGGTTAATTCATCATTTTTTTAATCACCTTTCAATTAATAAAATTTCGTGAATTTATTTTTCTTTAATTTGGTGGATTCTAAAATTGTGTTTTCAAGGTTTTCACTTAAATTCCTTGTTTCGCACTGCTTCAAGTAAGTGGCATGCCACCAAAATTATTAATTTCTCGATAAGAAATTTATCTTTTTAAAAGCCCTTATTTGGATCCTTCAATTTTGCTTTCTTGCACCAGTGATACCCATGAAAATAAAAATCAAATAGTCACTCTGATCTGCTTAATGAAGCTCCAAGCTTTAGTCTATAGTAATCGATCCTGGCATAATTCAGCTCTTCTTCCACTGATCTTTTTTTCGTGATGAAGCTCCGAAATCACTCATTACTACAAGATATCAATCAATCAAACTAATATAACGTTTCAAAAAATAAAAAATAAAAAAAATGCAGACGTGCACAAACACATCTTTGTACATAGTTTGATACCTTATTAGCTGGTTTTCTAGCTGGGGTTGCTGACTTCAATTCTTGGGAGATTGACAAGTTCAATTCGCCAGAATCATATAGGTTGCCTGGCGCCTTCTCGAAAGTATCTGTATTATCAGGATACGTAGTAGAATTATCATTATTCAGCTTCCCAAAATTTCCAGTTGACTTCAGCTTCCCTGAAAACCCTGAAGTCTTCTCATGCTCAACCTCAGCTGACTTACTGCATTTAACTGTCCCTCCAGAACATACCCCTCCCATTGCATGTATCCAAAAAATCACTCCTATTCACAAAATGGAAACAGAGCAACCAAAATTCATTTTCAAAATGTACAGCTAAAAATTTTCCGAGTGGAGACAAAATAAAAAGAATTAACGATATACCTTAAAAATGAAAATGAAAATAAAAATAGAAGAATCCTTAAATCAGAACAAAATCTTGGACTGCATAAATTGGAGTGCCTACCAAATGAAAAACGGGATTGAAAATGGGAGGATAGTATGTGATGGGTAATGCCGTAATGGTAATAAAACCTCGTAAAATTTCTACAGAAAATCTGGTGGGAATTGGGTTTTTGGGCATCGATATTGATTTGATTTATTGAAACTCGATTTGTCGAAATTGATGAAGAAATGAGAATGAAGACACGCAACTAGAGTGAACAGTACTAGGCTCTTGACTGTTCTTCCCGTTTTATTTTATTTTACTTTTCTTCAGTGAAATGAGAATGAAGACACGAAACTAGAGTGAACAGTACTAGGTTCTTGACTTTTCTTCCCGTTTTATTTTATTTTACTTTTCTTCAGTCTTTTCTTCCGTTCAAAGAGTACTGAAGAAGAGTCTACTCTGACGGTAGGGGTGGAGGGCGGAGACTGAAGTCAGCCGTGTAGTGGTGTTGGGATGTCACCGTCAGTTGGAAAATGAGTTTTGAGAACAAGAATTTTTAAAAAATCTCTATGTGCTTTGTCTATTTGTTCGATGATCTTAAGAGTGCGAGTTGTGTTGAGTCTCTCCTTTTATACAAGTATCGTTTATAAATCATGCTACAAGTACATTATTTTTGACATTAAGTTTGACATTGTACCACATGTTGCAACATGATTGGCCAGTTAATACAACATACTTTCCCGTCACTCCATTTTTGAATTTGCAAAGNCGATTGGCCAGTTTGAAAATACAACACACTTTCCGGCCACTCCATTTTTGAATTTGCAAAGGAGTATCAAACTCCACGTACACTAAGAGTGTACAAGGAGCATAATTCATCGTTTATACGTAAAAATTATAATTATGTTCGGAGTATAGACGGATTGCACTATAATACTTTGATGTCAAGCTATCATTATGAACTCAATCCATATGAATGTTGATTCGTATGGTAACTCGAATTTCAAACCATTCTTATCGTTTAACTAATCATGTTGTGAATGTAGGAGAATCGATTTGATTTATGAAGACTTTTTAAGTTCCAACTACAAACTCACTCAATATAATCTCGTTCATTATTTAGGTGGATTCATCAACAAGGTGCAATAACCACTTGTCTTCCCATTGTTCAAATGTTTGACGAAAGCATGTTGTACATGTTTTGCCCTAGAATCGTCGTACACTTATCCTACGGTCTCCAAGTTATGG
>CAIGRT010223654.1:0-18066 GCA_903798405.1 Fraxinus platypoda | reverse complement strand
GTTAAAAAATTTAATTATGGTATGGAACCGAATGGAACTGAACCGAACCGAATAGAACCGAACCCGAATGGTTCCATAATTATATTTGGACCCGACGGGTCCATTTATTAAATACCCGAAAGTTTTGGGTCGGTTCAGTTATCTTCAGAACCGAACCGAACCGACCCACGGACAGCCCTAGTGAGTTCTCTCAATATCTTCCTCAAGTGAAACAGGGATTGGAAAACGTTGAGTTTGGTCTAGTGTTTATGGAGTCGTGGTTCACAAAGTGATTTGTGGAGATACAACTAACAATTGTGAGTTCTCTCAATATCTTCCTCAAGTGAAACAGGGATTGGAAAACGTAGAGTTTGGTCTAGAGTTTATAGAGTTGTGGTTCACCAAGTGATTTGTGGAGATACAAATAGTTTGATCGAGGGAACAAAGCAAAATGAGTAATTACTTTATCAAGATCCCATCTCGAATAAAATGAAGTTCAATCTTCATGTGTTTGTGTAACATGCTCGAGATCACCATGATTTTTACCAGTATTATTATGTCATTAACTCACATATCAACGAGGATAAATGGGGAACTGTTAAAAAATGTATATGATTAAAAAATTTCACATGGATGTTGACAATCCCACCAATAACCAATAGGTTTGGAACCCATTTGGGAAGATATTGATAGTCGAGGTCTCGGTATTGATGGCTTAATGTTAAAAATTAATTATTTAACTTCTCATAAAGATTGGTGTCGATACTCGGGCTACTGGTGTCAACACCAACTTCTCAATAGGATTGATAGTATTAAAAATCTTGATATGGGAGTCGACACTCGCACATTAAGGGTCGAACCGAGTTTGAAATGATATGTTGCCTATTGTGGGTTCTCTGGCGGGACAGAAACCTAGTGGTTTATGGCAGGAAAGGGTTCACCAGATGGTGAATTGAAACTAAACTCAGATGCTACAGTCCTTGATGAATTTGTTGGGGGTTGGGGGCAGTGGTTAGAGGTGCACAAAGAGGTTGTCGTGGCCAGGGAATAATGTAGCCCACCATCTAGCTGTTTTGTCCCTCGTTAGTTCGCACCTATGATGCACCGACAATGATAAGTGTCTTATACGATACACGTGATTTTTCAAAAAAGTTCTCATACGACACGTTAATTAAATTCTTTAACATTCTTCTAGTATAAATTTAGTTTTATACTTATTATTACTTATTGAAATCTTTTAAATATGAATATCTATTTGTTATTTACTAATAACTTTGAATTAAAAATATATAATATTTCTTGAAAAATGAAAAATGATTATGGTAAAGTGTCCAAAGAGTGTTAGTAACGACACGTATCCGACATGCTACACTAGATGAAATGTCTGTGCAATAGAGGTTCGCACGGGTTGATTGCATTCTAAACTTTATTTTGCAATTGTTTCGGCAATATAATTTAATGAAATACTATGCTTTGTCCTAAAAAAAAAAAAGGTGACCTCAACCATTAAATTATATAAGAAAACTCTATAAGCAAGTTCATATGAAGTAGCTTGCAAACATATTATCTGAAGTTTGTATTCATAGCATCTGCTTTAGATTATGTCCAGCCCGAAACAAGCAAATTCAAAGATGTAGAAACTGAAGTGATCTTTCATTCTCAGTCGGAAGCTTGCAACAGTTTCATGACTTCCACCTTTCCAAGATCAATTCAACAATTTCTGTAGCAAAGAAATTCATCACGAGTTCCATGACCAGGATATACTATTAGTCTATTACTCGACGAACCTTAGAATTTTGTCATCATTTACCTGAAAAAGTGCAAAAGCACATTTAAAAGCGAATAAAGAATGAAAGCATTCAAGAAAACGAAGTTTACTTACCTTTTGAAGACAGCAACGACATCTTCATTCATTTGATCACTTTCCAAAAACAAATCCCCACAATCCTTCACATTTATAGTCTCCATTTCAAAATTTTGGCGACTATTATATTCATCCCATTCGAACCACATCTTCGCAATGGATTCCTTCTTAAAGCAGGTTATGTGATCATCCTCTTCTGGCGAGTTGGAAGCAACCAATCTGTATGCGTATACCTTCTTCAGTTGGCCAGGTCGAAATGCACGTCCTATTGCTTGGCGGGTTACTGATGGGTTCAAATGAACATCCAATATAATAATACGTGAAGCCCCCACAAGAGATATCCCTTCACCGCAGGCTTTGATCGAACCAAAGAACACACGAGCATCCGATGAATTGTTGAATCTCTCCATAGAAATCTCCCTCGTCTCAGAATTTGAATCACCAGTTATCATGAACATTTCCTTGCCAAGACTATAACCCTTCACTTTTACACTGAGTCTCTCCAAGAATTTTAGAGGCAGGAGATACTGACTGAAGACCAAAAGCTTCTCACCACTAGATTCACAAAGCTGGAGAAGATTCAGATAGAATTTTGCCTTTACACCTTCTCTCAGATCAAGTTTCTTCAAAATTGAATCAACTTTCTCCTCATCAACTCTGTCTCTCACCCCAGAATTCTTAGAGAAATTCTTCAACCGTGGATGAACATAAACTGCACTTCCTTCTGAATTTATTTTGAACTTTCGGCCTATGTTTCTAAGCTCTTGAACTTCAGTTTGTTGCTTGGGGCTGAGCTGAAGAAAGACGGAGAAATCGACTAGACCTGGAAGTTCATCCAAGTTGTCTCCCTTGTAATAGTGTAAAACTTTTCTTGTCATTTCCCGCAGATCTTGTATTACAGTCACCTTCCTCATAAAGTTAGCATCTTTTGATATTGTGTGCTCTATTAAATCATAGAAATCATTTTCTGTGACCTTTTTCAGCAAGCTCCTTGTACTTGAAATTTCTGCCCTGCTCAAGATTCGCCTTTTGATTGCTTTAGAAGTCTCCAGTTTCAGAAACCTAGGACGAACAAGATTTAGAATATTGAAGACTTCTTTGACATGGTTTTGGTACAGTGTTCCAGAGAGCACCACCTTTAATGGTGTTTGAACATTCTCGAGGGAGGTCAAAATATCCGTGTCCTGGTTTCTTGGAGTGTGACCTTCATCCAGAATTAGAATAGTAGGACACTTCAGCAATATCTCTTGGCAAGATACAGCAGCTTGGCAATTACCACTGTCACACACAATGGAAGAGAATTGCTTATACCCCAAGAACAAAATGCTCCTCTCTTTAGCCCAATCACTTAAAACTCGTAGTTGTTGAGATCTGCTATCTGCTTTAACTGAGTACAAATCGTATAGAGGCAAGTCTTCCACTTGCCATCTAAGGAACTCTTTCTTCCAGGTTGCCAAGATGCCCCTTGGCAGTATGACAAGTGGTCTTGCAAATGGATATTTGGCCATGAAGCTCTGGAGGAAACTGATTATCATGAAGGTTTTTCCCGAACCAGGTGCATGAGCCATAATACAACCACCCGGATTATCCGTCATCAGATTGCTTGCAAGAAAATTAAATCCCTCGACTTGATGGGCCTTCATCTCCCTCTTGTGCCGTGGATGTGGGTAAATGTCAGCAACAGAGAAATCAGTAGCAGATGGTTTAAACCCATCAGGAAGGATTCCAGTTTGATCCAGGTCCTTGGTAGTCCGTCCTTCACATCTGTAAGTTCTTGTACTTTTCGAACCCTGAATATAAATCAGAAAAAGGAAACCAGTTGAATCAGACAAACATGAATTGGTTCAAATGGGGACACAGGTCGAGGTTTATTTTAGATAAGAAACATAAAATAGCAGGTAGAATAAACAATGTTGTATACATTTTTTCCTTTAGCATTTGATAACACCTCCGGTGAGGGCAGAACTAACTCGATAAGATCAAGATCCATCGAATCCCGGCATAATCAGTATGTATGACTCTGTTATCCAGAGATGTACTCTAAGAATCTTAANACAACGTTGTATACATTTTTTCCTTTAGCATTTGATAACACCTCCGGTGAGGGCAGAACTAACTCGATAAGATCAAGATCCATCGAATCCCGGCATAATCAGTATGTATGACTCTGTTATCCAGAGATGTACTCTAAGAATCTTAACATTGAATTATTGAAAAGAATTCTTGGGTAATTATTGATGTTGTAAAAGGAAGGATGTCCCTTACACTCGTATTTATTTGATCAAAAAATTCCATAAAAATAAATGGCACTCAAATTGGTTGTTTTTAACGTTTCAAATGAGGGAAGTGAATTCGACTATGCTACATTGCCACTATATTTGCAAAGTGAAAACAGAAAAGAAAACTAATGATTGAAGCAATTAATGTATAACAAACTTAATGTGGAAAATTTAGAAATACAAAAACTGAAACAAAGCAAGAATAAAACAATATTTACAAAGTAATAGAAGAAAAGTACACTGATGTTATAGCAGATATGAATTTGTAACAAATTTACTGTGGCAAATGTAGAAATACAATAATGAAAGGTCCCTAAATCCAGAACAAAGAAAAATGTAGTGATCCCTACAGGTGCATCATTGTAAACAAAAAGAAATATTTCACCTAATACATAACAATGACAGATGCATATCAACTCCCAAACTTCACAAGAAAACCAGGAAGACAATATATAAAAAGAAAATTGATATAAGAAAAAGAGATGAGCCAACCTTGGAGAAATTGTACTCAATAATGGTATCAATACTTCTCCCAATGATTCCACATATGCGGCAAACCTCACCGATATCATCTTTCATTATAAAGGAATGTTTGCAGTCTCCTCTGGTCTCAGCTTCCTTTTCATCTAATAGAGGATCTGCAGCAAAATCCTATCACATTTCAAAAAGAACAAGTTAATGATGAAGGAACTTCACAGTGATCAATAAATTTAGCGAATAAAAATGGATTTTTAACAATGTGCAATGCATAATAATACTTTAAGAGTATGTTTCACAGTATAGACTGGACTAGACAATATAATCGAAAATTTTAGCTTCTTTTTCATTTTTAACGTTGTCTAGTGCTACCCAATAATCAGCCGTACCAAACATTCCATAAAGAGGTCCATAGTGATTAACTTTAAAGAAACTAGCAAACTTTGAATTGTTGCCTCAACATTGGAAGCAAAAGATTTTGGCATTCAAATTTGATGGAATAGCAAACTAAAGAAATGCAAATCGATAAAATAAGGAAAGAAAGAAAGTGCTGCACAGGGAACAGACACCAAAAATCACACGTGTATTTAGAACAAACAAAAATATAAGTCAAGCAATGTTGAAGAAGCAAAGACCAAATATAATAACGATAATATCAAATAGTAGAACATAATGAAAATGGACTTAGATTACCTTTGAACACTCTAATGCAACTGTCATCTCATTCCAAATACCAGTAAGACAATCGGAATAGGTGTCTGACTGTCTGTCCCCTTCCTCCATTTCCAAGTCATCCTCTGTGCCGACATATAGACCCTTATCATTAATCAGTTCATTTTCACCAGAAAGATATGCACCTCCTCTTGAACTTTGAGTTTCAACATTGTCCAGTTCCTGAAACTGATTGTTAATCAGTTCATTTTCACCAGCAATATATGTATCTCCTCTTGAACATTGAGTTTCAACATGGTCCAGTTCCTGCAACTGATTGTTAATGAATTCATTTGCCTTATCGATATATGGATCTCCTCTTGAATTTTGAGTTTCAACATAGTCCCTTTCCTGAAACTGATTGTCAATCAGTTCATTTTTATCAGCAAAATACTCATCTCCTCTTGAACTTTGAGTTTCAACATAGTCCTGTTCCTGCAACTGATTGTTAATCAGTTCATTTTCACCAGCATGATATCCATCTCCTCCAGAACTTTGAGATTCGACATAGCCCCATTCCTTCAAGTTATTGTTAATCAGTTCATTTTCACCTGCAAGATATCCATCTCCTCTAGAACTTTGAGTTTCTACATAGTCCCCTTCCTGAAACTGATTATGAATTAGTTCATTTTTACCAGCAAAATATGCATCTCCTCTAGAACTTTGAGTTTCAATATGGTCCAGTTCCTTCAATTGATTGTTAATGAGTTCATTTTCACCAGCAAGATATCCATCTCCTCTTGAACATTGAGTTTCGACATAGTCCCGTTCCTGCAACTGATTGTTAATTAGTTCATTTTCACCAGCAACAAATCCATCTCCTCTAGAAATTTGAGTTTCAACATAGTTCCAACAATGAAAACAATTGAGCGGACTATTAAAGATACATTTCCAACAATGAATTTTCTTAATACGACTGTAGATATGGAAAGTTTTAATTTATTCCATAATCGTCAACTAAAATACAAATTAGTGTTTCTCCTAATCTTTGTCATTACTTCGATGGGACAAAACTCATTCATCTTTACAAATAATTCTTTGAATGGACGTATGACTAGTAAGGTCACTTGAAAACAGTTATATAGGAAAAAATGACCCCCAAAAAAAAAAAAACCAGAAGTTCCTTACCACAAAGTCCTCCATAAGTAGGTTGTCAACAGAGTTCTTCAACTCAAATCCTTGGTAGGAACATAAACTATTCTCACTTATTTCTTCTTCATCGTCCAAATCGATAAAAACAGGCTCAGACGAAGAGAGGAGCTGTGCAGATGGAACAAACTGTTTGACAGCAGCACTACTTCCATCATTATCATCGTCATCATCATCCTCTAAGACAATGACACTGGTAGGAGCTAGTCCAGTTGCCTTCGGTACCTCTTTATTCTGTACAACTGAACACTTATATGGAAGTACAGGATCCATTGTATAGCGAGCATTTAATGCCTGCTTCTTCTGCACAAGAAGCTCCCTCATATATTTACTTACGCTTCCAAAATTGCCAGCATCCAAGTCTTTTGCCAAATTGTTGATAGACAAGGGATCAGACCGATCTAAATCCGTAAAACTAGTTTCTTGGCCTTGCCAGTTGGTTTCATAATGCCAACCAGAATCCACAGCTGCATGGCTGTACCCACTTCCTTCATCAGTATACAACCTTTTCCGCTTTTTGTAAAACAATCCTGTGGTTAAAAATTCAACCAAAGATAATAAGATGGACTTCATTATACATAGTTTGCTCTTTGATAGGAAAAATGGAACATCTCTTGAGAGTATGCACTCCAATTTATATCAAAAAACAATTCATGGGCTTAAATGCAGATACCAAAATAGAAACTGTTACGTTGATCGCGAAATCTGGAGAGATTTTAACAGTTCTAAAGTAATGAGCACAGCATTGAGAATGGAAGCACTAAAGAAAGAACAACTAGAAATTAAAAAGTTACAACTGAAAGAGTACCATAAAATAATAAAATATACAGAAAGTAGTGGAACTTGCATCCCTGTGGGAGCTAATGTTGTGTATGAGATGATAAATTTGTTTATGTATTTACTCTGATCTGGGACAAACAATAGATCTTTTTCTTTCACAAGAAAATTGCTTTTAATACTATGGGTATGCCTATTTAACATTTTTCTAATGGGCAACAACTTAGATAATGCATTGGATGTGCCTACACTATCTCAAGTATGATGCATTTCAAGGGTCAGTCACCACAACAAGATAAGATAGTAAAAAAACCACGAATCAAATAGAAACAATTTCCGTGCAAGTGAGATTTCCTTAAAACCATCAACAAGTAGATTAAATCATCAAATCAATATCCATGTGGCGAGGCTCTTGGAGATGCTCTTAAAGACCAAAAAGCAAGCAAACAAATTAGATCGATGAAGTAGCTAGTAATAAATCATCAACGAAACTGTAATCTAATAGTATAAAAAAGAGGCCTGATTTTTTTCTTTCTATCCAAACTAACAATAAATCAACACCCCAAAACCATAGTTTTCCAAATAAGATAGATACCACTTGATCAACCAAATAAAAGCAACTAAAATTAACACGAACAGACAAATAAAAGAAAAACTTAAAATGACATTTACTTTATAAAATGATACAAAGAGTATCAAAGACGAAGAGATTACCACTGGAACTATCTGCTTCCTCCATTGGGACCACTGATCACTGAAATCAACAACAACAAAAAAAAACCATTAATTATTTCAACATGAAAACTACGTGCATGTTTAATTTCGCACTACAGAACATGGGTTAACATGATTTTGAGCAAAAAGATCATTTTTTACGTATCAAGTTAATCCAACAAAGAAATAAAAAAGAGAGAAGCAACTCTACATAGAACAAAAATAAATCATCAACATTTTCCAGAAATGGTCAGTTAAACAAACAGTAAAATGACTTACACTTTAATAGCACCCAACTTAAAGAATGGAAGAAGAAGACGAAAATTTTAAGGGTTTTTTTGGGATTTTTTTTGGCAGACGGGTTTCTTTTTGGTGGAATGTGGAGAGTTTCTTGAAGGTGATTGATTTGTAAACAGTCTGATAATTTCATATTTTCCATTTTTTTAAATTGTCATTTTTTGCTCTTTTAGGCAACGTGAGGGTGCTATATTGCGCAGGGTGCGCATCCAAAGATCTAGGTGGACGCTAATAAAACATTAAGCCCCCGTTTGAGCCATATTTTTTATCCATAAAAATGAAAAATATGACAGTTATCTCTCATATCAAAACATCACTTTTGAATTTTTATCTATTGTGTGAGGCTCAATAACGACTATATTTTGTATTCTCATTCTACAATAAGATGGCTCAAACATAGCCTAAATAATAAATACAATTAAATGAGTTATTTAATATTACACTTTATTTAACTTATCATGTAACGTCACGTAAATTGATGTTATAATCCCAGTGAAGTTAAATATCATTACTCTTTATAATTTGGTTGAAATTCACATCCCTTGTTTGAGCCCATTTTTTAGACTGTTTTATAAAAAGCAATTTTTTAAAAAAAGAATGTGGTTAAAAATGTGAAGAAAAGTTTAGGATTTATTTATAAAATTATATTATTAAAAGAATTTATGATTAAAAATATTTTAGGAAAAAAATAAATTTTAAATAATAAGACTCAATCAATGTTCAAGTTATACTGCATTTTTTTAGATGCTAAAATATATAATTTTTTTTTTTTAAAAACAATGAGTATTTCTATCAGTTAGGTCCCGAGATTTTGGATGTCTTGTGTGAAGCTCTAAAAGAGTGAAGTTTGACGTTGAAATGTTCCAATCACTAAACCATTTATTTATTAATCGACTTTCTTTTATAAATCTCTAAATAATTTGTAACAAAAACAAAAAAAAAATGTATCAAGATCTCAAAATTAGTCATGGCCTATCACGATTCTCACCATTTGATAATAACGAGTAAAAAAAGTTGAAGAGAAACATCTAGAAATATTAAATTTAGGACCCTTTCCTAATGAAAATTGTAGGACATAGTATCAAGATTATCCCAAGTTGTTGGATTATAAATGTTGGAGGGAGTAGATCTATTCTCAATTAACTTAATTACATATCCATATATATTAGTTGGGCTATGCTACAAGTACATCGGGGTGTCAATAATGGACACCCGACACCTCCTTATTGGATGGAGGGTCGGCACTCCATCCAATAGGGGGGTGCTGGGTGTCCATTATGGACACCCCGATGTACACCCCAATGTACAAGTAGATTAATCCATATTGGTTTCCTTGTGTACTTCATCATCAACATATTGTTTGGGAGATATTTTTTAAAAATTTCCAAAATCATTTTAATCACACATTCCATGTGATTAGTAACTTTTTTTTTTCCTACTTTTCAAGTACAAATTTTTCCAAAAAAAAAAAAATAATATATATTTTCATTTGGAAAAATCTCACCCGAACAAACGCTCTTTTTTATTGTTTCAAGTGAGTCCTAGTTCTTCCTCATGATTTTAGTTGATCTTGTTAGCGACAAAACTAGCAAAAACTTTATAAGCTCGATAAACTTATCTTGTTCTTTCAAAAATTTGTGCACCATCAATCAAACGAAAATATAAAGAAATTTAATAATGTCAAATAGTCGAGGAATTATTGCACTTTCGATAATTAAATCCCTAAATAATAATTTAGATGACAAACTAATCGAATGCCAAACAATCCATATAAGTTATAATACATGTAAATGCTTCATGCATAATATAACAATTAAATTCAAATCTCACTTTCCACTTGCTCAATCCGATGAACGGGGTTAGTCAAGTTTTCGATTTGGATGGCATTCTTCCCGTAGAAGATTCTATGACATAACTCCTTATGAAACCGTCGGGGATATTCACATTTCGTGTTCTTGTCCTAGAGCCGTTGTGGCTCCTCGAACTTTTGTTGACTCATTACTTCACAAGGAAAGACCCTCCTATTGTCAAATTATTGTAGTCAAAAAGTGACGTGGCACTTCTTGATTCAACTTAAATGAAATTAAAAAAATTTGAAATGTAGATAGGTCGGACTTGTGCTTTGTCTGAGCTCAAAGGTAGGTATGTAAGCGTAAAAGTGTGTTGTTGAGAGAAAATTTGAATTCATGTGTTGGATGAAAATTGGTCCTCTTTTATATAGGGGAGAAATTACGACTATCAACTCCTTGGTCATTCCTAGCTACAGTAGAAATCTCGATTCATGTGCCACTCGTCACGTCTAGGATTTTTATTGGTGGATCAAGGTGGCTGCAATAGCAACAAAATTATGAAATATATAAAAATATTGTATACCCTTAGAATTTAGAAGAAATAATACTCGTGATCACGTAGAGTCGTATCCTTTACAAGAATGACCGAGATCCTTAATACAATCAAAGTGAGAAAGCTCATATATCCCATGATCTTCTCCTAATTAATATATACAAATTTATACTTATAAATGATATACAATGTAACAACAATATCTATACAAACAGTATACCACATGTGAGGAAAAGTGGATTATACATAAGATAAAACAAAAATGTACTAATTGATGAGAATCGAGACCTCTAGATATAACTGGATCGTAGAATGAACAAGATTTTAGCTTATTCCTCCCTCTTCTTCAATGTTGGATGCTAATCATGCTATGTAGTTATGTACAGTCCATCTGATAAGACGAGCTAATATTGCTTATCGGCCACTGAGAGCAGAAAAATTTGCACGCATAGCAGTTTCAGAGTGATTACTACTGGCTTGAACTTCAGCAGGATTCCTATTCTCATCAGCTGTAGAAGCAGGCCTATGATCTGATGCAGAACCAGCAGCAGCAGGAGGAGAAACTATGGGAGGAGATGCCGAATTTGGGGACGTCTGATTTTCTTCCTCGGCCTTTCCTATAGACGATGCTTCTTGCAGTTGCAAAGCGTACTCTAAATTCCACAACACGTCCCCCATGGTAGGTCTGTCGACACCATAATCTGCCAAACATTTCTCTGCAGCTTCAGCAAGTTTCTTCATTGACTCGGGATTGATATGTCCAACAAGTGTAGGATCGATAATCTTTTTGAGTAGGCCTTTTCGCTTCCACTGCATTGCCCATTCTGCCAAGTTCACTTGCTCTCTTGGCAATGCCGGATTAATGGCAGGACGAGCACATAAAGCCTCCAAAAGAACGACCCCGAAAGAGTACACATCAGATTTGTCAGTAAGTTGTTGTTTTCTGAAGTATTCGGGATCCAAGTACCCAAAACTCCCTTTCACGGCTGTGCTCACATAATTTTGTTCTGATGTTGGAGCATTTTTGGAAAGGCCAAAATCAGCCATTTTCGCAATGAAATTGTCATCGAGCAAGATGTTTGTAGACTTGACATCACGATGAATGATGCCCTGTGCCGCGCCTGTGTGCAGGTAATGCAGCCCACGCGCGGCCCCAATGCAGATTTCGAGCCTTTGCTTCCAAGAAAGAGATGGCAAGTCCTTTCCATATAGGTGATCCCGGAGAGGTCCATTCGACATATATTCATATACGAGGATCATTTCGGAATTTTCATCACAGTATCCAATCAAGGACACTAAATGGCGATGCCTGAGTTTGGACAACATTTGTATCTCAGTATGGAATTCATTAATGCCCTGTTCGGATTGGGGGTTGCCTCGTTTCACTGCTATTTTCAATCCATCTTCAGTTTCTCCGAGATAGACGTTGCCAAATCCACCAACACCGATAATTGCAGCTGGATCCCAATTCCGGGTCGCTTCCTGCAGTTCAGCAAACGAAAAGTATCGGCCTAATCCCATCGTTGATGAAAAGAATTGACTTTTCCGAGAACCTAATGACTTCGACACAAAGCTTGAATCAGTTGCATGGAGAGGAAGTAACCAAGAAGAGAAGCTTTTTGTCTTCTGCCAATCTTGAGGCCTCTTTTGCCATTTGACAGCCATTGCACCTAATCCGACAAAAGCTCCAAACATCATTGCAAACCCAACTGCTGCCACCGTGCCTTTCCCCGCACCATTGGTCGTTTTTCCATCCGCACCAAACTCGCCTCCTAGGCTTCCAACGGAATTGTTCACCCTGAAAACCTCAAGACCATTCAAGAGCGCATTTCTCGTGCCCGTGTTTTCATTCATTGGACCAATCTGAACAGTCAGCGGGCTAAGGCTTGTAACCATGGAAGAATTCACGACGATATCAGTATAGTAAGCCGATGCCAAGCTCCCCGTAAGAGTACTCAAGTCGAGCCCAGTCACACCCGCCTTCCCATTGATATACACATTAAAGTAGAGATCATTCATAGATTTGCTGACAATGTCACAAAAATGCAGACGAACAAGGTAAGTGAATGCAGTATCAATGTCCATTTTCCATGTAATGTTGAAATTAGGAACCTGAACATTGGCATCCGCCATTTCAATGGCTGATGCGTAAACTACCGGTGGAGCAATTAAAGGTGATTCGCCCTCTGGATACACAATTATATTCGGTGCAACGGAAACATTCGATGCAGTAACACCTGGATCAAGGTACTGATGGTCAGACTCCCAAGATCTTCCAAGGGTGTCATTTTCCGGGGTGATGATCGGTCCTCCCACATTAAGCCTATATATGGCCTGGAACGCATTCTTGCTTAAACCGGAATAATCTCCTTTAGGGAAAAGCATTGAACCAGAATCTTGAATCAGCATATCAGGGGCTGAAACAAACTCAATGGCATTAATGAAAGCAAAACTATCAGCATCCGGCTCAAATATAATCGAAAACCTCTCTGTTGTTACATTAACAAGGTACTCTTTAAAAGTCCATTTCGGGTTTTCGTTGTTCTTGAATTCTTGTATAAGGACAAATTCATCTGTCTTAACCTTAAACATGGCATTCTGAAAATCATGATTAGTGTTCTGCACCGGGAAGAAATGTAGGCGAATCCAATGCCAACCCGGCCGAGTAACATGGAAGGTATAAACCGCGGATTCCTTTTCAAAGATTTTTGCCGAAAGATAAATGGGTGAAGGTACATTGGCAGATGGTACAGAAACTTGAATGTCTTTTCCTTTATAGGCTAAATATTTTCTTGCATCTGAATCACTAACAAAAATGCGATCATTCGAGAGGGTGGTGGAGGATGATGCACCACAATCGAAAAGGTAATTATCAGGTGGGGTAAAGGCAGCAAAGGTAGCAACGAAGAGGTAGAAAAGAACCAGGAGGGTGGCCGTAGGTGGCGGCCGTAGGCGGTGTCCTCTAGGTGTCTTCTCCATCTCCAGCAAAAATGAGATGGGGTTATGGAAAAATGATGGGAAAAGGAGGCTTCACTTGTTTACAGAAATTGTGAAAATAATTTGATTGTTTTGGAGGCAATGAATGTGATGAAGTTTTGATATGGCATTCCAATATTGTAGCAGGTTTGTGGGGTGGGGAGATGTGTGAACTTTTTCAGTTATTTTTGGAGGGCTATAAAACAGATATTTGAAGCACTAGATAACTAATGTACGACAGCTACATTTCATAGGAATGTTTAACATAAAAAATGTCAAACTTCAACACAAAGTAAATCGTGTTTATGATATACGTTTTGCAGGTAAAAAACATGACTTCAGGCTTCATAGTGTTTTGGGGTTCCTTTATTTTCTCTTCCAACCCTTTCTTATTCCTTCACCTTCACCTTCACCGTCATCCTCAAACTACAATATTCAATCAATTAAGAAAAAAAGGAAGCCCACAGTGCGTAAGAATTATAATGCCCGCTATGGGCGTGGCAATATATGGTGTTACCATATTATACCCCGACTGTTGATGTTCCATACCCAAAATGTGTATTATAACTTCTGTCCACTGAGAGAACAAGTCTGATAAGTTAGGTGAGTAATAGGATTTTTTTACGGATATCTGATATCGTATTTTCTTGCATATACAAGTTTTTATTGGACAAAAAAATAATGAATCAACAGATTTTAGCTGCATTAACAATTCAAAAGAGGTAGATAGCAAGTTTACCTGTAAGTTTTAAGACAAATTAACCAATTATGCCTACGTTTTTGAGTTGTACCAAGAAATGATTGATTCATGCTACACTTGCGTCTACATCTTTGTTAACATTATGTGATGTGACAAGCAATTTGGTCATTTAGAAATGTACATCTAGATTAATTATATATTTGAATAACACTTATTCAAATCAATGATCAAATTTTTTACTCATCACACAATGTCAACAAAGATGTACAATTTGAATGTTTAACATGAATGTAAACAAGTAGGTCGAACAAATAAAGCCCGAGGTACAAACTCCTTAGGACGGACACCATCAAAATCTGCTGCATGCGGGATAATCAATAGCATCTCGGCTAAACAAACATGCAGTTAAACATGGAAAAAGCAAAATTAGAATTGTTAAGGAAAAATTAAAAAATTACCAGGCTCTTGAAATATCTCTACATTTTTCCTTTCCTATATAAGAAATTGACCATTCAATTTGTACAATGTTCCCATTCCTTACAGTGCATTTGTATCTTCAGTAGCTACCTACATACACATGACTGCCACTGTTCACTGGCCAGTCGCAGATCGATCCGGCTATGGAATCTGTATAAACAAAAACACAGTCTCAGCACTCTTACCATAAATATGAATCAAAATCTATTGCAAGAATGTCTGATCCATAGATTGCAGATATGAGTATTGAACTAAGATGCACATTTAAGAAACACTGAGTACACACTTCTTCGGAATCATAACAAATCTCACTCCTTGCTAGATTTTGTCCAGAAAATGATCTAATCTTCTTTGACCCGAATGAGAAGTGTCGTCTCGAGAAATGGCATCCTAAAGAGCTCTTCAAGCTGGAACTTGAGCTGATTCTGGGATTTGGTCCCTCATGACCACTGCTTTTATCATGATCAAATTCAATGAGATTGCTATCAACCACACGATTCCTAGATCGCTTTCTATTCTTCAAATCCATTTCAGCTTTCAGTGCCTTTTTAGATATCTTCTCCCCAAAAGTACAGACTGGGCAAATTGGGTCGTGTTCGTTGATCTCAGACGTCATGCACTCTAAGCACTCAGCATGGAAAACATGTCCACAAATTAAAACAGCAACCACATCAATTTCAGTGGTTACAATTAATTTTTGGCCACCCCATGAAGATCTCTCGGTTAAAAGCTTCAAACAAACACCACATGTTTGGAGATCCAAGGAAGGAGACCCCAATATTTGTTGGTGATCAAAAGACCACCTCTCTCTCCTAGTTCTCGCGAGCTCAGGGAAGGCAGGAGATGACCAGCTGTCTGAAAATCCATCATTGGAGCCCCAAGCAGGGAGCAATAAAGAAGATGCTTCTTTAGAAATCGAGAATGTGGGTGACTTGTATTCAGGAATCCGGCTATCAGATACAAGCCTTAATAGCTGGTGTCCTGGAGAACGACGATGCCACCTTGAAGGAGTCGAGTTTGGGGGAAGATAGTGATTTTTAGATAATAAAGGAGATGTTGAACGACGATTATAACTTTTATTTTTACTACTTTACTTTGAATTTTTCTGACCGTAAAAAAGCTTTGACCGTTTTTTTTTCTTTTTAATATTTTCAAAAGAATCAACCATATTTTCGTTTTTCAATATATATTTAATTTATTAATCATTTGAATTATTTGGACAATATTATCATTAATTATTTTGTCAACTATTTAGTTATGATGAATGTACCTATCACATCAAGTGGGAATAATTTTTTGAAAGATTCTATCTTTAATATAATTTAATTATTTCAATAATACCATATTTTTCCTTTTTCAATATATATTTAATTATTTCAATAATACTCTACTTTACGTTTTTTAATATGTATTAAATTTATTAATCATTTGAACAATATTATTATTAATTATTTTGTTAACTATTTATTTATGATGAACGTACATTTGACACATTCATTACTTTACTTTTCGTTTTTCAATATATATTTAATTTATTTAACCATATTTGATAGATTCATTATTTTTTCGTTTTTCAATATATATTTGATTTATTTAATCATTTGAACAATATTATCATGAATTATTTAGTTATAATCATTGTACATTTGACATATTCCACTTGACAGGAAAATTAACAATCATACTACATGTATATCTTGTTTTACATCATTTTTATATTGTATCACGTGTTGGCACATGACATGTATATCTTGTTTTACATCATTTTTATATTGTATCACGTGTTGGCACATGATTGGACAATTTTTAAAAAAAAAAAAATATTTTCTCGTCCAACACTTTTTGAATTTTCACATAATGTCAAAAAAGATGTACGACATGGAATGTACACTTAACATAATTTTATTTTAAAAAAAATTGGAACAAATATGAATATTTTTAGAATTTTCTTGCAATTGATTTATTCAATGAATATGAAGATACATAGAAGGTAAATGAGGGGACGTAATGCGTATATATAATAAATAATTTCAATTGATATATTCAATGCATATTAAGCGAATATGAAGAAATGATGGTATTCATTGGATGTTCAGTTCAGATCAAAATGGAAAATGTATGGACTATTCTAATTGACTTCCTCAATTATTTTGTTTTCACAAACTGATTTTTATTTCATTTGAATCAAAAGTTCATTCCAAACAAACAATTTGTATTAATTATTTTTTTATATTCTCACATTTTCAAATATTATTTTTATAACACCCATAAAACTTTTAAAAATAACAAGCAACACACGTTCGACTATGACTATTATTTCTCAAATGTCATTAAAATTTAAAAGTTTTTTTAAGTTGTAAATAAAATTATTAAAATATTATCACATTTGTTACTCATCGATTTAAAAGTTAATGACTCAACCCGTGGCATGCTTTCGACGCTAGCTTATGCTATGACCCCAAAATCAAGAGTGACGTATGCTCTCAAAAGGGCGATTTGAGTGATGACGAATGGGATAATATTTTATAGATTAATGACAATTCAAAAAGGTTTTTAAGTTCGATATTTTAAGTAACATTTAGAAAAGTTTCAATCTAGACTTTTAGAGATGTTCTTGGCTGTATATGGAAAGTATCATTTTCTTGAATAGTGTATTTTTGGAAAAAAAAAAAAAAGAAAAAGGAAAATTTCACTTTGAGCCTACTTCATCAAAATTTTCCGAAATTTCAACTAATGCAATCCATGTTTTAGTTTTTTTTATACTCTTATTTATTAAGAACATATAAAGATTAAAATGCTAATTGAAATAGTGATATGAAAAATGTGACCTCCCCCGATGGCACTTCTATTTGTCCCTTATTTCTTAAAATTCATTTTTTCATAAACTCATTTTCGATTATACATTTTTTGGAATTTGCAATTTTTATCAAATTTGCAATGATGTATTTTATCAATATTTATTAAAATCTACTGAAAATATGATTTTTATCGAAACCAATTAGGGCTAAAAATGTTAACCCAACAATTGTAAACAACTTAGAGTGGTCTGATTTGTTTGCCATGCTTTGTCAAACCGATAAATCTAGCCATACAACACAAGTGCCAAAGATCGAGAGAAATTCATTATATAATCCACGCACAAGGACCGAGTTTAATTATCTTTGTGCTTGTTTAATAGTACTTTTAGGCATTCATATATTTTGAATACAATAATGCTATGTAGCCTCAGTGGGGATGCATCCCTAGTTTAGGTGGTATTAAATGATTGGCTAAATGATAGGTGCACTTAAATGACTTATTTAATTTTACCTATCATTTAGTGT
>CAIGRT010223645.1:0-10908 GCA_903798405.1 Fraxinus platypoda | reverse complement strand
TTAAAAAGTTTGTTATTTATGAAATGTGAACTTTAAAAATAGAAACTATGTATTGTTCCCTAAAATTTTACTTTTCTAGATATGCCACGGTATTTAACATAAGTTAAGCACCAATGCTTAGAAGATCATTTTTCTTGAAAAGTAACATTTTAGCAAAAGAAAATGAAACCCAAAGAGAAGAGTAACGAATCTTGTTCATACACACATTATATCATATTCTCAAGATTTAGAGATTGTTTATGAAAGTTTTGTGATTTTTAAGGCTCGTTTGACAAGATTTTTGAAAAGTAAAAAGTTGTTTTATAATATATATAAATAATTTTCTGGAAGCAATTTATCGGGTTAGAAGAGTTTTTAAAAGAAGTTAACCTAAAATAACTTTCTTAAACAATTCTTCTACGACTACAAGTAACAGAATATAAGGCAGAAGCGCTGTCAAACGTGCACTTAGTATACTATGATAATCTTTTCCTTACATTACATTTTTGTTTACGTTAAATTTGATATTTCCCTCAAACACTAAGAAATTGGATAAATTTGAGTATTATTCTTTTCTAATATTCAATATTCTTAGTGAATCAATAATTGTTTAGTTTTGTAACATTCCTGTAATAAAAGCCTTTTCCAAACTGCTATTATATATTTTACCTATCACCATCAACTGGAAAATCAGGTTCCACTGGCTTTTGTAACGTCCAGAGAAGGTCCAATTGTGAACCACTCCTCAGGCTGCTGGCTCTTCTACGACTATTTGCTAATCTTACAGCATACATTGCAAATTCCGACGCCCTTGGGGGCAGTGAAGAGCTTCGTCCAGTCGCTAATTCACACGCTACAGCACACTCCCGAGCCTTCAATGCAGCCGCCTCTTTCTTTCTTTTGTATCGAAACCAAGCTGCTTGTATAAAGCATGCTGCCCAAGTCCTCCATTGGTGGGAATGGAACCTGAATTTATGCTTCAGTTGCTTGCTGTGCAGCTTATGGAATTGTGAAGCAACAAACTTCACATCCTCTGAAACAAGTGCAAAGGCTTCCACTTCAGTAATCGCTGTCACCGTGCGTGTAGACGAAGGGAGGAGGATACTCGGGCGTGGGTAAAGAGCCCACGTGAGAAGTTCTTCACCACAAAAGTCACCAGACCCGAGTCTACAAGAATTAAAAAATCCAGTTCGACCTCCATCAGTTGTATAAGAATCTAGGTGCCCTCGTAATATGAAGAGCATTTCAATCACAGGGTCACCCTCCCTCACTAGGCGAGTACCAGGAGTGCACAAAACAGGCTTCAATCGTTCACAGATTGCATCTAGCGTGCATTCATCCATCTCGTCAAAAAGGGGAACCTATTTTACATATTGTACGCGCATAGTATTACATATCGGGCAATAATTTTCTAGCGAAAAAACTATGATGCAAAAGGAAGAAAGTGAGACTCACTCGTCGAACTAGATCAAGACAAAGATGGTGCTTGATATCTCTTCGGAGGTCAAGAGGAAGACCTTTTAGAATAGCTTCCTCATCGACTCCTCTTGTTGTAACCCATGTGTACAGATCATACTTGCGTACTCTCTCCTTCAACTCATGGGGAAGCTGCCGGTGATGCATCCATTGTTCTGTATCAGTTCTTCGAACTCTCCATTCTTCAAGTCGCGAGGTAGTAGATTGGAGGTAGGTCTGTTCAATGAAAACAAGTGCAAAAGCTTTCAACAACATATGTTAAACCATCTCGTCCAAACGATCAAGTTGTTAAAGAGTCGTGTCATTGACATGCCACTGCAACAAGGCACGATTCGTTTACTCATACAAAACTTGATCCTAGAACCATTGCCTACTCTAATAGAATGTTGAATTACCTTATCTAAAAGTTTGCGCTGGTTGAGAGGGGACAAGTTACTTAATTAAATCACATTTTCAATTATACTCCTTAAATCTACACTAGAAATAAATGGCGAAAGGCAAAGCGCCAAGGCTTACTTGCATATTCCCTATGAGCAATGCAAAAAGCACCAAGCCCAGAATGGCAATGACTATGGCGAAATCTATTTCTCCAACATAGGTGCTCGTCATGAGATTTTGTCCAATGGAGCTGCAAAAGTATATTTTGAAAGAAAATGAGTTAATTTGCAAGAGCTACCGCAAGGCGCAAACATAAGAAGTCAAAAAATCATTACTACAATGTACAAGTTCATTTCAACGTAAACACGCAAGTGTATTTAAATTTATCATTTTTATGGCGTGCAGTAATGTGATTATTATCCAGCATTGCAATTTTTTCGAAAAAATTTGCGCAAAAAGGTTTGCTCAAAAGTTTTACGCTATTAAGAATAAAACACAGGATTAACATAGATGTCATGGACTTTGCAACTTACCTCAGATTTCTCAATCCCCACAAGAGACAATAGGAGTATTTATTAAGGAAGCTTGACATTGTAACTCCATAAGTCAATGCATCACCATAAATTCCAAAGTTGTAGAAATCGCTTCTAGGATTACATAGTTTGGAGATGTTGCTTGATATAAACCATGCTATCCGATCAGAATCAACACTTGTTCGACAGTCAAAATAATAGTATTGGCATTTTGGTTTCTGAAGATCACAAACCATTTTCCAGCACTGCTCTTGACGCTCGATTGCTAGCAGATACCAGCACGAACCAATGACCTTCATAGAACGGAGAAAAACTTGATCACCTAAGGATTTTGTCCTAGAAGAAAATTAAATAAATAATGCAACACAGACAGATGTTACAGATTAAACTTGAATTCCTAGTTTCAAAAGCAATATTAATAAGAACATGGGCAAAGCACGCACGGACTAATTAGTGGTTGAGCCTTAATGTGAGGACTGCGTCCACTTGCCGTATAGGTTTTCACTATAACGGAGAAGAAAAATCCAGGGTTTTCACTCACATATTTGACGCCAAAACGAAAAAAAAAGGGCCGCCTAAAAATCCCTTTTATGTAGGATATTAGGGCAACGTGATACAAATATGAATACCCAATATATCCGTATCCACAATTGAGAGGATAGGTGTAGTATAATTAGGCTCCATACAATCATACGAACAATAGAGGATCAGAAACTGACTTCATCCTCTGTAACAATATGTTCAATAATAAGCTCCAGACAAGCAATTTGCTAAGAAATATTTCCAGCCATACAATTACTATATCCTATCAGGAAATTGTTGAAAGTTATCAACTAAAAATTATTCAACATGTAGAAAAATGAATCCCGCCTTCTAATTTTAAAAATGAAGGATTTAAGTAAGCAAACTTACATGGCTTGCCAGCATAAAGAGCATAAGATTATAAGCTGCACCAGCCCATGCAGCTTCCACCATAACCCCCACAGTGCTGATGATTTTAGATGAGAGGGGGAAAATGAGATACAGTCTCAAGAGGAACTGAAAAAGGACAATAAGGCGCAGGGTATGTTTTCCAGTAATCACATTCGAACCCCTCATAGATGGGATTGCAGCCCAAATCAACACCTGAGAATTGTCAACCTCATCAGCTATTAAAAATAAATTATTGTAGATTTATGCAAATATGTGATAATGCGCGAAGCAGAATATCATGAGAAGGGGTTGTTTAACAAGGATGGTGCTTGTAGTACCTGTGGAAGGGGTAGAGCTGCCAATAAGTCGAGCCAAAAGTCTCTACGAAGATATCTTGAAGCAATCTTTGAGGAATCAATAACCAGTTCTCCCCTCCCAATTACACGAGAAGAAGGCGCAACATAAGCTGTTCTAAACCGTACAAAAATCTGAATCATATAAAGAGCATCAACTACTGAACGAATGATGGTGAGATCTATCTTTAGGGGAATGCTTGCTTGCAGGCACATGTCCTCCTTAACACTCGGCAAGTAAAAGAATAGGGGGTCGACAAAAAGGGAAATGAGACATGAGATTAGAAAACATTTATTCCATTGGGTTAGAAAAGGTCCTCGTGGATCTAATATCTTCTTCTGTACTATCTCGTAGTCCTCAGAGAATACCCTTGAAAGTTTCTTATCCTGAAACGGCTTTTTTGTTGCACAAATCTCAGTATTCTTTGGGATAGACTTGAGCATTTCTCTCCCCCTTTTCGTAGTGGTGAAGATCATGAAATTTCCATTTCTTGGTGGTGCAGATTCTTCAGTTTCTAGGTCATCTTGGAATCTGACAACCAATACAGACTTGGTTTAATTGTGGACTTGAAGAGGGATACTTTTGACTCAAAAAAGAATACAAATTAAACTTTCAAAAATTATTTGCAACTTGTTCTTGTTGTCCTACCATGCCAACCACTTCACACTTACATTACACATTGATCACTATTAGCATGTTTTAGAGAGCATCAGATAGCACCACGAAAAAAAGAAGGCTAAATTCTTGTTCATTACGTTGTCAAATAGTGCACAGTTTAGCAACTGATGCAAAAACAAGACGAGGATATTTGGACAACCTTACAGATTTGGAACAGGCAAAGCTTGCAGAGCTCATTGTCGACTGCTGTCGCTTTAAATGTTGAGTTATCCTGCAACACATTGGCAGAGCCAAGTTAGCAACAGTGCTGCAATGACTTAATCCCATGCATCCGTAGAATTCAGAATTGGATCACACCAAAACGAGTTCATGTCATCAAAAGAAGGTGAAAGAAATCAAAACGCATCAAAAGATAAGAGTCGTCATCTCTTTGAACATAAATGGAATATGTCAACCATCTCATCTAAAAGATAAATTTGCTACAGAGGGGCCAATTATATTCATTTTGTTTACTCATAACACTGAAAAGGATTCAATTCTAGGATTCAATTAATAACATGCATAACAATTGGCAGTTTTTGCACACTACCATAATCAATTTTCTCTTCGAAGGATCAAAGGAATTTTTTGTGTGCTAAGCTGTGTTGGCTTCACAAGCGAAAGTTGGGCTCCTCTTCCTTTATTGCTTTTGTACACCAGGGCCTCAAAATTATAGCAAATATATAACTGAATGAAGTGGAAAGTTTTAAAAGACTATGATTATGTAAACTAAACCCGAAGCAAAGACCAATTTGATTCATCTAGTAAATGAAGTGTCATGTAGAGAATAAATCAGGACTAAAAAATAAACCTCGTTGATCTAATGTAACCAGTTGTTGCAATCTTGGACGGAATTCCTCATCGAGAAGAAAAAACTGAACTTCAATTTTTTCAAAATGCGATAATAGTTTTCTGCGTCTGAGAATAGAAGGGCCTTTGACATATTTAATTTTCATGGTAACATTACAAGACTACAAAAGATGGCATAAATAAAAAAAGTGGGCAGTTTGTGCTTTTCTGTTGTTTGAACACAAATCCCTCCTTATCTTTACTTGAACACAGTTCTTGTTTTTGTCTACTTGAACTCTATATTGGAGCTTCAATCGTTCTTCACCTGGGGAATCTTATGAAAAGGTACTCGAGACTTGTATTATCTGTGGAAAAGTTACAACATAATATGGACAACAGGGCTGGAATCTGTTTTTTTTTTTTTTTTTAAACCTAGAAGAAAGTAAAGACAGAAAACAGGATCCTGTCCCTGGAATCTCAATTCAACGTAGAGAAGTGTGCAATTGTATTGAATAATTACGTTTTCAGCCTTTATTAAGTCACTTTTGCATACCAAAACTGATGTATTGTCATCACTGAAGGATTGAAGATTCAGAATGGATTCAAGTCTTGCATCAGTTATTCCCATTGCTTTATAAGCTTGTGTTCTTAGATCCATGAAATGATAATGTTCGTGCACATCCATTTGATCAAATTTCATTTTTGACAGGCCATGCGTTCGTCCAGCCATCAAAAAGTAAAAATATAGCAGTAAAATAGGTATCAGCCGAGACTTGGCTGGGCTCTGCCTGGATTGGGTCAAACCTATGCTGCACAATTTACATCTCTAGTTGTCGCCAGTGCTCGGAACAATCACTCAACCGTAAATCGAGCAATTTCAAGGTTCGATATGTTCTGAGATAAATAAAGTTGGATAAAACCTCGAGAGTGGCACACTAGCCTCCACATGGAAACTCAAGATTATGTCAACAGAATTAAGTAGCGTCCAGGCAGCATTAGGACAAAAACCTGCATAATCATTCTACAAATCATACAATTCTTCATATCAAATACATCTGAAAGCCAAATGATCAAAAGATAGTGTATTCCACCAAAAGTGACAGGCCAGAATTACAAAGTGGTAATCTTTGCCGGAGGACATTCAAAACATACATTGTGATCTCAATACACTATCTGTCTGGTTAGTATAGATGTGTGTGTCAGATCCAAAGTTGCAACTTGAGTCCGGGTAGAAAGTTCTTCCAATCAAAATCATTAGTCAGCTTCAGTTCCAGGTGCAGCTGTCACTCCTATACCTCTGATAACAGAATTATAGAGGAAAAAGAAAACTGAGATATAGTTAGGACTTGCAGGTTCAACAAGACGATAAAAAATTGAAGCCTCAAATCTTTAACATAGTTAGGACTTGCAGATTCAAATAGTAAGCTTCAGTGCATTTAAGCTGGCTGCTAGTACCAAGATCAATAGGTGAACATGGAATAAACAATTTCAAAGAAGTTAGATACATACCTTGAGCTTTTATCCATTCATGAAAATTTCAGCAATTAAAACTGACGTCTCGGACGATCTTCAGCAGGGCTAACTCGAATTGACCTGCCATCGAGGTCCTGCAAAAAGAAATTTCAGAGTCATTTTTTGATAAACACAATAATATAACATTGCTGCAATGCTGCCCAAGGTATAAAGATACTTTGATAAGTTGATACTGTTAGTACATTTGAATTAATTTCTTTTTAGTTATGAAATTGAGATGTCTCCCAGCATATGCATGTTTGCAGGTGTGTTTTCAATATAGCCCCTGTTTGAAATCCTTTAATTTAATTTAATTTATTTCTCATGCTCATTTTCAACCACACATTCATACAATAAAATATTTTACACGTAAACCCAAAACTTTTTCCTTAACTTTTTAACTACACACACTTCAAAAAAATACTATTCAAATAAATGTTTTTTAAATTTTAAGGATGTCAAACAGGGGCATATATTGTTAATCCATATCCCTGGCCTCTTCAGTCAAGGCTGCTTCCATTTTCAGGCAAGATATGACCTTGTAGTACTCTCAACCATCCATGTCCTAGTGAGTTGCAATTCCTTGCTACGCGAAATAGTATAATGTCTGGTTCCGTGGGTTTGTAATTTAAACATCAGGCTAAACTGGGTTTAGTAGCTATTATTTTAAAACATGTATAAACATACATTTCAGGATGTAAAATCTATGCATGCTTACATATGTGAATAAAGGAGCAAGTAATATTGCCTCGAGAATAAACGTACCATGCCATCCAATGATTCAACTGCATTGTTGACCTCATCAGCAGAACTGTAAGTCACGAACCCAAAACCCCTTGATCTACCACTCTCTCTGTCATAAACCACCTTGGCCTCCATAACCTTTCCTTGCTCACTGAACAAGGTTTCAAGAGCAAGATTGTCAACTCCCCATGCAAGGTTCCCAACATAAACTCTGTTGCCTTTATCGGAACTTGTTCCTGATCCTCCCCTCGGTCCTCTGAATGAAGAATTTTCCCCCTTAGGAGGTGGAGGTCCATTATTCACTCTCAGTTGTCTGCCCTCAAATTCCTGATGAACAAGGCAATACTTGAATTCTATACTCATTTTGAATAAACAAACTCAAGACTTGATGCAAAAGTAGCATAATGGGTATGATTATAACAATTAAAAATTTAAAATATAGATACAACTTCATATGTATACAATCTATAGAAGCCTATGCATTTCTGTACCCTTAAGTACCATAAATGCTGGAAACTTACATATCCATCGAACTGTTGAGCAGCACTTGCAGCTTCCTCAGCGGTAGACATTGTAACAAAACCAAACCCTCTGCTTCTTCCTGTAAGCTTGTCATAGATAACCTGCAAATTTCACTACTTAGCTGACAATCCATCATCACAAAAGGAAAAGAAGCGACTTATCTTTTCACTATAGGTTAACAGATGAACTGGTAAAATAAGTAGCGCTGCAGTCAAATATAAGAACATTTATATGCATAGTATGTACATAATCCACTCGATACACAACCACGGGGCCTTCGATAAGCATACATCTATGCCATTAATATAAAAAGCAATTGAAAATTCTACACAGATGCAAAGTAAGAAAATCAATTGCTTGGCATGACTAAAATCTCAATTCCTGAAACCCCATCCCTAGTCTATTTATAATTTCAAGAATCTAAGCTAAACATTGTATTTTCAAACAGAATAATAATAAAAAAAGACTCAAAAAAGGAACCATTTTCCCTCACAGAATACTTTACCATCATAGAAGCTGGGTGTATATTAAAAGAACATAAAAAGAGATGTAAAATTACCTCAACCATCTCAACATTTCCGGCTCGTTCAAACAAGCCTGCTAGAGCAGCACTGTCAACATTGAAAGGCAGATTTCCGACAAAAAGCTTAAGGTCAGGCGAAAAGCTTGGCTCCTCTGGCCTAGAGAAATCAAAGCCCTCATTCTCTACTCCCACTTCTTCTTCCAACTCGTCCAAAGCAGAAGATACGGCAACTTTTCTCGCAAATTTAGAAGTGGGCTCACCATTACAATTTTTAGAGGAAATTGATATGGTAAGTTTCGGAAGAGGTTTAAGAGAAGAGGGAGTAAAAAGTGGGAAAGAATAAGCCGTAGATGAGTGGCGGGATAGTGAGAGGGTTTGGGGGATAAGGTGAAGAGACGAGGCAGAGGCAGCCATTGCTGTGCTTGTGTTGAAAGAAGATAAGGTTTTGCCCTGCCTTTTCTCTTCTTGAAATAGGGTTTTGAAGTGATTTTAGGAGTGAAGAGTGTAGATATTTCAGAAAAAATGTGCGGACATTATTCGGATAAGGGCACAGGCATGTTTGTTTTTCTCATCCCCACTTGCCCGCCCTCCTATTGGCCATTTTACTCCATTTAATTAAAAAATAATTATATTTTTATTTTTGTGTATTTTAATTTAAATGGTATTTAAAAACTATAAAATAATATTACAAAATAAATAACTAATTAAAACGGATAATAAATGAGAATTTTTTTAATCTCGTCTCTCGAAAATTTGTGACGATGCAAGGATGGATCTTAGATTTTCAATCCTTTTTTAGTTGTACAAATTGCCCTTTATAAAGACCTTTTTATGAGTTAACATCCCTTAGAGCCTGTCTGGGATGACTTTTTTCCCAAATTTTAATCATATTTTAGACCGTTGTTCACCCACCAGTCGGAATTGTTGACTTTGGTGTCTCACTGTGCTTCCTAGGGAGTGCCAACAAAGGGTCAAAAAATCAATTCCATTTGACAAAAAATCTCTGCCGGCCTTAATGATTGTGTTGAAAATCATGAATAGGTTCAATTTTCAAGATTTTGTTGAGGTTTGTGCTTCGTGATATTTGTCAAATAATTCGTTGTGTGCACGCATGAGTTTATTGTACTTTAACTCAATATTGATTGTATCATATTTTGCACTAACATTTTTGCTCACATCCAAGACTTAGTTCGAGGCCTCTGAACCTTTGGGTGGTTGAAGCCTTCAATTACGTTTTTGGCCAGTACTATGATTGTACACATTTTCTTACTAAACGGTGCTTCGGCCAACCAATACATATTTTGCTTCAATCGAGCCTCGGTGGCCGAGATGCTAATATTCAGAGACATAAGCATACAATGAGTGACTGACATGAAGTTGTAAAGATAGGTGGNGACTGACATGAAGTTGTAAAGATAGGTGGACAAGAGTTGCTGAAAATGGTGAATGCTGCCAAAGCCAAGACAGAGCTTCACTCACATGTCCTCACCCAAGCCAAAATATCCAAGAAAATATCTTTACAATGGTATTAGCAACCACCACTACAAAGAACAAAATTATCCAAAAGAATAATGATAATTGATATACTAAATAGCCAAAAGAACATCCCAGATCGCATACCAATTACCAAAGCTCATATCATTTATTTGAAGTTTAAAAATGTACTTCCAAACTCGACTCGACTAGACTCAGGCAAACAGCTAAAATATGAACAAGATTTTATAAAATAATTAGCTGGATTTACTATTTTTTTTTCTATTAAGAACCATCTCAAAAATCAAACCATCCTAATAAATATGTTGAGTGTGAATTTTAAGCTCATCCAAACCTTATGTTTGTATGAGAGAAAAATATCTACAAACATTCCAATAATGGAGATACAAACAATTTATTAACATACGTTGTTGTCAATCTAAAATTCACATCGAATATGTTGAGAGCTCCCCTTAACTTGGTCAAAAACAGATGGTCGGTTTCTCAAATCTGTTGTCAAGTTCAGATCCCTAACCCAACACTCCATCAATAGAAGTCGAGGTCGGACTATGTGAGATATCATATAAAGACATCATCGTGATAGAGAAAATGCCCCCTCTTGATGACAGTGCTAACCAATTAGAAGGATGATTCAATGGCTTAGGACACATGTCTAAGACCTACGTGTCCTCATGATCCTTCACAACCGAATTTACCAACCAATCAAATTCCATCAACTAGACGGTGGCTCACATCCCTAGGTCGAACATTTTAACTTGACATGATTAGGACGAAAAGCATTAATCCATATATAAAGGGGCAAAGAGGAATGAAAGGTTGAGTCTTAACCGAGATTTCTGTGTACAATTACAAAATTTAAATTCAAGCATTATAACACATATTTAATTTAGAATACGAGGCCAATCCTAACCAGTGGCGAAGCTAGTATTGAAATTCAACCCGGACGGACGTTTATCGGTGAACGTCGACAATCAGCGATCGTAAGAGCGAGGTCGTTTATTAATATTTAATTAAATAATATTACAAATTATTCAA
>CAIGRT010223634.1:0-13535 GCA_903798405.1 Fraxinus platypoda | reverse complement strand
CCCCCCCCCCCCCCCAACCCAACTATACCCCACGCACCCACTCCACCCCCTATAGTGCCCCTCCCACGTGCCAGTCTGCTTGAAGCGTGGGCTTTATATGGAGAAAAGCTAATTGCTTTTATACAAATTGCACAACTCAACTCCATCATATTGCATTAGCAACGAGTTAATCTTCAATATTTGAAAAAAGACTAAATTGAATTTTTTTACACAATTAGTGCTCAACGACGGAAAGTAGTCCGAGCTAGCATTAAATTATCATGTGAATTTTCGAACATCAACCCAAGTAAGAAACCAAAACTTAGCTCATGTTTAATTCTGATCAAAATCAGATTTTTAGTAGATTTCGAAAAAATTCGATGAAATGTATGGTTGAAAAATTATTAATAGTTGTGGATCCTATGAAATGTATGATTGAAAATATATTTGAAAAAAAAATCAATTTTAAAAAATGAAGTTCAAACATGAGCTTAATCTAAGAGAGTTGAACGTGCGATAATCACATAATGATTTAATAGAAATGTAAATGATTATGGACCAACTTATATTAGGTAATATATTGGGACCGATACTGTAAAATTCTCTACCTTTTAATACAAGAGGGCCGACAGCTTGGGCCTACTATCCATAAAGCCATTTGCCCTTAAGCAAAAAGCCCCCTTAGGGCTCAAACCAAAATCACACACTTCGCACGTGCAAGTGAAATTATTACTAATCCCCGTATCCATCCTAAATCAATTATTAAACAAAAAAGTAGTACTTTCTAAAAAGTAAAAAAATTAAAATATCTTAATTAAGCTCTTCAATATTTCCTATGAGCAATTGAAATTCACCTACCTTAGTGTAAATTTGAATTCATTACATTCTAATTGTTATATATACTTTTACTGCATGTGCGGTGTACACATAATTGAACAAGACTCGATCACACGAAAGCATACAAACATGTTGCATATCTTTCTTCCTTCAATATGTCTAATTATACCCCATCCAATGTATACTTGAATGAAATTTTAATATGCCCCTATTTGGTTAAAATAAAAATTAAATTTTTCGTAGATTTTGATAAAAGTTAATGAAATTTATGATAAAAAATAAAAAATTTCGTAAATTTTGATAAAAGTGAATGAAATTTGGGGTAAAAAATTGTGGGTCCCATAAAATTTATGATTAAAATTTATTATCAACTTGAATAAAAGCAATACTAAACAAGGTTGAGTACAATGTATTGTATACTAACTTTATTAAGTACTAATGTAAGTGATTAAAGGGTGAGGACACAAAGTTTGGAATCATGGGTCTAATGATGTTAAAACAGTCTAGTCATTTTGCATGGGAAACATGGGAACTTCCGAAAGTGCCCTTGTAATGAGATTCTTATATAAAACCCACATTGCGTAAGCCTAGTCCCTCACTTTATTTTCCTCAATGGAAGAACGTCACAAAGAATTGCAGCTACTATCCAGTACTAATCCACACACTGCACCTTCTTCATCACAGGCTTCATCCTGGCCATCCGATTCATCGTCTAAATTACGATCGAGGGATCATTTTGATGGTCCATCACTAGACCTTCAATTGTCAATAAGTGTTAGCCCACTCAAGCCACCGTCAGATTGTGTTGTAATAAGAAGAGTTAAAGATTACAATGATGTGAAGAAGTTTGATACTAGCAATGTTGAGGCCTTGAAATGGCACGCGGCGGAGCAAATTAGACTGGCGGCGATGGAAAAGGCTTATGCGGAGCACGTAAGGGAGCTTTCGAGGAGAGAAATGGAGTTGGCCGAGTCTGAATTTTCTCGTGCTCGGGCCCTATGGGAACGAGCACGAGAAGAGGTCGAGAAGGCTGAGAGAATGAAGGAAAAGGCCATTGGAAAGATGGATTCAAGATGCTTGGAAATCACTTGCCAATCCTGTAGACAAAAGTTTCTACCTTAAAAAATGCTAACTGCACTTTTGAGTCTATATAGTGAATTGAAGTTTGTTATTCACGTGATGAGTTTGGAGTATTTGATTCCCCTATGACAACTTGGATTTGACATAGCAACTTGTCTGCTTTTAAGCATTGTAAACCTGTAAAATGAGAAAATTCGATTGAATAAATGATCGTGTTTTCTTTGCAGGACCCTCTTATTTCTTTCCTTCTTCCGAGTTGAGGTTATGGAAGCAAAAAGTGAGGGTTCAAGTCCCATAAGCCGGATTGATGAAAGTTGAGCCTATGTTATCAATCTAATTCCTGACTTTCCACTAAACCTAGCTGCTATCGAAGATCCATCTACAAATGAATAAAGCCCGGCTTATATCTTAGGCTTTGCAAATGATCATATTTCTTTGACATAAACTTTGTTATTTCCTAATTCTGTGTAAGTTTGGATTTTTCTTACCTATCAAACGTTGGAACAGCATATTCATGTGCTATAAGATTTCCTATATTTTTTTCCAAAAAAATGACAAAAACAATGGACAAAGGTATTAGAACAAGAACAAAGTACCTATAGTGGTCTTTTAACTATGAAACCTATTTCTTTTTGTTCAAGAATTATTTATCATTTTTAACTGTTTTCATGTATTATTTCATAGTGTTAAGGGACGAGAGATGAAGATAGGATTTTGTAAAGAGAAATATGGATAAAAAGAAAGGACAAACTAATAGGAGAAAATTAGAGACGTCGAACATAAATTTATCAAAATTATGTGAAATGCAATCAGAGGCTGTAAATTCTTTATGTGATTCAAAGACTTAGCCGAATCTAAATTTTTTGTAGGTTAAACAATAATTAGAAAATAGTCATTGTCAGGCGACGTCAAATTAAGAACCTTATAGAGGTTAAAAACGGCAAATGAATCAGAACAAAAAGAAAACAAATTCATTAAGAAGAAGACAACATGGCTGTATACGATTGTATTCAACTTGTTAACTTTTGTTCAACATAAACCAAATACCCACTATCAATGTCTGAAATCCCACATAAAAGAAACATATTTGGATAAGATGGCTCTTACTCAAAGCATCAGTCACAATAGTGACCAGCAGCAGCACCCCATTTGAGATGTTACAACAATTTGATTTTCTTGATCTGCCCAGACTAAAAATATATTAGTATTTTTTAATGTTGGAATTTATACCCAATAATAGAGAAGTGAAAACGCAGAAATCAACACGAAGATTTAACGTGATTCGGCAATGTGCCTACAACCATAGGGAGCGAAGGGGAAATAATTTCATTCAGTATGAATAATAGGGTTGCATCATCTCTCTCTCACTCTCTCTCTCTCTCTCTACACACACACACACACACACTAATACTAGCCTTAGCCCATACAAGACTTTAGGTGTTGTACAAGATTTTAGGAAAAGTCCAAAAACACCCTTGTACCATACCGCAAGGGCACTACCCCCGCACCCCAAACCTATTAAGCGTCCATGACAAATAGACAATAAATTAAAACCCGAGAGGCTGATGCCATCGCTCTGCTTCCCTCCGTTCTGTTCCATGAGCTCCACTTCAACATTGTCCTATTTTTTCAGTAAATATGTATTCTATTCTATATGAGCCACATACACAACATTCAATCAAATTACTGTAAATGTGGAGATTATCGTGCTTATTAATACCGAGAATATTGACGTTAGACATGTTTTCATGAGGGCCACGTTATAATTTAACAAAGATTCACACGGCTTTTATCATTAGGGACTCCTGTGCTACTATATTGAAATGTAGAGAAGTAAACTTGCTCTTTTATATTTATATATAAGATGAGCATCGGTGCCGAGTAGATCATTCATGCGTATATATTGTAATGTGTGTGTGTGTATAATATAATGAGCACAAAATCCTGGTTTTAAAATATTTTTAAGTTCCCCGCTGTAAGGCACTGGTTTTGGAAATGGCAACAAGGTATGGGAACAAAAAGGGCTAAACTAAAAAAATTATAAAGCAATTATTCACCTGAACAGCTTATCAATGTCACAAGTTTCTTCATCAAGTGCTTTACCAAATGCAGAATTTGATCAATCCCCCCCCCCCCCCCCCTCCCTTCCCCGTCTTGCATTTGGTGCTGCAGAACTACTAGCAAGCTGAAATGCTTCGATATTTTAAACTCCCTATCTAAAAGTTTTAGTTGTTAAAGAAGGAAAGAACTTTTTTCAAATCTTCGTAACGCCCCCTCGTGTGCAGTCTAGATGAACTCACACATGGAACTTTCATATATGATTGGAGGCGAGACTTAAACTCAAACACTTGCTTGCCATTGGACTACGCTGTTTAAAAGTTTTAGAGACTCAAATATTATATTTCTAGCAAATTTTATTAACTACACGTGAAAAAAAATGAGAAGGGAAGCCAGTGTTTGGATTAATATTGTGAAGCCTAATTATATGTACGCTTATATTCGGGTTCACGGGTATATTTGACGTCTATACATTCCATGTCTCTAATATTCTTACTACATAAAGGATTCATTAGGAGAGAAACTTTTTCTATGTGTGTCAATGAGTGCAAGATAGGTGAGAGGGAAAAAAAAAAAAACTTTTGTTCTTCTTTTCCCGGTAAAAACCGGCGAGGGGACGCATCCATAACCTCATGAGTAAATCGCTATAAATCTTTATATGCTTTACCTGCTTCGTTCAAAATTTTAACTCGACCCACACAATGGTTGACTGCAGCATGACTTGATATTAACATTATTGATCATCAAATATGACAGCTTATATATTCTACTTTCTGTCACTTATTTTTGATTTAGATACATTTAGCAATTGCCAATTTGCAATAGCAATCAAAATTTCAAAAAAAGTGAACCAATTAATAAAGATGTAGGACCATATTGTTTGATCATTAACACAGTTATTATGACAAATTCTAAAATATTTGTCCTTTCAAATTGTCCGTGTGCACCACATTGCAACAAGGATGCTGTATTTTTACACAATTCAGTCAATATGCACATATTTAACCTCGGAGACAAACCGCCGTTTGACAACGGTTAATGACAGTTGCCACTTTTCAATTTGGTATATGTTCTAACACTATGGTTGGATCCTTAGTAGTGGTCCTAGCCCTCAAGGGATCTTTAAAGTTCTCGTGATCCACTCAATCACCTTCTAAACAGATTTTCAGGAGCCGGCTCGTTGATCGGACTAAATTCTGTCGTCTAGTTGGCATCCACACGTACTCTACAATAAAATGACATAAATTCAAAAAAATTGAGTTGGGAGAGTTTTCATATTTTTGTGAGACTCAAATTCTGACAAATAGAAAACGTGGGAACACCGTGGCATTGCAGTGGACAACAGTTTGGAATGGGTTCATTTACTTATTGGCAACAAAAAAGTGAAAAAGATAAAAGTTTTTTATGATTGATTCAAAATTTTCAATTATGAGTCGACATGAAAATAAGTGCTGAAAGGAGTTTAATCAACATTGTCCATTGAGGTATTTCCACACTTTTCAGACAAATGCCACTTCTTGTGGTCGTTGGTCCTATAACGAGGATTTTGAACTACCGTTTTAACAAAGAGTCATTATCAACCATCTATATATAGTGATGGGGTTAAATCCATCAATGTCACTATGACCATTTAATTTGATTTTCACCATATTCACACAGCTTTATATTTAGTATCACCATAATCACCAAATTTGATTTTATTTTACCATGATCATTCAATTTCATATAACGTTTCACTATGATCACCCAATTTTATACAACGTTTCATCATGACCGCTCAATTTCTTTTCACCATTTTCACTAATTTTAAAAGGGGTAAAACAGTAACTTTGCATTATATATATAAAATAAAATAAAATAAAATAAAAAATTATTTAATAAAAGTTACTTAGAAAAATAAAATAAAATAAAAACTTATTTAAAAAAAAAGTTTTTAAAATAAAAAAAAACCTTTATTTTTTGTTTTTTAAAAATTTATTTTTAATATATAATCCAAAGTTACCATTTTACCCTTTTTAAAATTAATGAAAATGGTGAAAATAAATTAGGTGACCATGGTGAAATTTTATATGAAATTAGGTGGCAATGGTGAAACATTATATGAAATTAGGTGACCATAGTAAAATAAAATCAAATTGGGTTGTCATGATGACACTATGCTCCTATTTGGTTTGGATTAAAATTCAATTAAAATTTTAAGTCAAATTCAACAATTAATTTTAACTACACATTTCATGGGATCCAAAACTTTTCAACCATACATCTCATCAACTTTTATCAAAATCTACTAAAAATCTTATTTTAATCTATACCAAACAGGAGCAAGTATAAAGTTGGATGACCAATTAGGTGGCCATTGTAACACTAAGAGAGTGTTTGGTGGGGGATTAAAATTAGATTTTTAGTAAATTGTGATAGAAATTTTTAAAATGTGTGGTTGAAAAGTTGTGGAACTCATTAAAGATGTGGTTAATATTAATTGTTTGACTTTGATTAAAATCAGATTTTAATCCGGACCAAACATGAGCTAAATATAAAGTTGGGTGACCATTGATGAATTTAACTCTATAGTGAGGAGTATGTCACGAGATATTTAGAGATTGTCTTGCATCTAATACTTGTTATAATCTCTCTTATTTGTTATCGTATAGTTATAATATTTCCTTCGTTAAATGTCAAATTACACGTCACGTCCCTCTTAAGTCCTTTCATAGTTTTCTTTTCAGTTTTTGCTATCAAAATAGAAGTTAACATCATCCTTAACTTAAGTCAAATTGGTGGGGTTCAAACCCATATCAACCAGATAACAAGAATACCTCTTTCTCTTTGCTCCTCAGGATCATTAACAATATCCAAAGGACCTAATAGAAAGACGCTAATTTTTCAATGCAATTATTTTGCAAAATTAACCATTATCTCATAGTATTGTCAATCTAACCCTCTTCAGGAAATCAGTAAATTTAACTTGAATTCCCCAAATTATGTACAGTTCAGGAGGGAAAAAGCTTTGAAGGTTAAATAAAAAAAAAAACCTAATTTACATTATACAAGATCTTCAATTGTCTAGGAACAAAACAATGTTGTCATGTTTGATAAAATAGACTGTATTGTAAACACTATTTAAGAAGAACAAAAGCTAGTATCTTCTTCATTGTACAAAGTCGTTATCGTCTAGTAATGCATACAAAACATGACAGTTAAGCATTTACAAGGCTGTCACAATGACATGTAGCTTTCTGGTTCAGAATAAAAACAAACCAACTGGTAATCCAAAGAAGGAAGCATCCCATACAAACTTCTCAACATGCATCTAATCTCATCTCCTCATAAAGACAAATAACAGCAATTACAATCTCAGGGTATAGTTGTACGAGATAAAATCACATTACCGGCCATTGAAAACAATATGCCAAAATTGATGCATTAAATAGCCTGAAATTTCATAAAATCCTAAAAACAGTTTCTAGCAAAAGCAGAACTAGGGATCTTACATGGCTTACAATAAGAGCAATATTGTGCTTCAAATAACATCACAGATTTAAGCTAGGAGAAACACACAAGTATTTCAGGAATCGAACTGCTAGAAACTAGCCAAGAACAATGCTCAATAACCTGCAATTCCATTGTCTCAAACTATGAGCAAAGTTAATTTCTAACACCAACAAAACTCGGAATCTCACATAGGACTAGATGGTATAATGAACAAGATTTTAGCTTTTTTTTTTTTTCTTTTCTTTTGCACTACTTTCGAGTGCTATCCAATCTTCACTACCAAATATGCTAGTAGTCTCTTGAATCAGACAGTCCAACACTAGAAAAGAACTTTGTTCAACACATATGTAGGATCCAGTTGGAAAAGTAATCAGTTGAGATATGCAGTTATAAATCAAGTAATGGCCTTGCCAAAAACTATTTCTACAATCAGATTCTAGTGAATGAAGCACAAACCATTGGAGTAAATGCAACTGAAACTCTAGGGAAAAGATAAATTTAGCTTGGTTCAAAACCTGTCCATGGGATTCGATGAACAGCACCGTTCTTTAAAATATCATTGCTCAAAAGCAACATGAAGATAGTAACAATTTGAACCGCTTATGGGAGGACTAGAATTGAATGGTCGAGAATCAGTTGCCTGGCTATCAAATTCATGTTCTCAGCTACCTAAAACATATTACAAATATATGAGAACCTGAATGAATAGCATACAAGAAAACGCACATAAAATAAGACTTGCTGAACTTTTAAAACGATAAAATAGATCATAGTTTTAATAAAGGAGGATAAACTCTCTTTAATATTCCTGCTTTCAATCATGTAAGGATTAATGACACCAAAATCTGTAAAAGAATTGCACAATCTACCCTGTCAAATATGCAGAGTAGGTTCCTAACTTTTAAAATTGTGCTTTTACCACCAAAATTGGATCACACTATGAAAAGAAGATAAGAACAACAAATTTGCCTATCCTTTTAAGACCAAGCCATTCCTGAAACCTCGTAAATGCTTAAGGTAATTGATGATGATTAATAATCAAATGTCATAAGTTTGTTATTCAAGTTCTAAAATACCTGCTGGGCTATAGAACTTTTGTGGTACATTACCATTGGTTGCTTTTGAACGATGGAAAAAGGGAGTACAACCAATGTGATTATTTAAAAAGGCTCAATCAGGTGCCGAGAGATTTTATCTTAGTGAAGTGAGGCATAAGCCTCATGACAAACCAATAACAGAATTCAAAATAATGTACAGATACATAAATATGCTCATGAGGTAATGATTAAACCATTGTGGTCTACTTTTTCACATGGTAGCATTATTGTTAAGTCCTTGGTATGGAACTTCCGGAACTCCAATGGCATTGCCAGTCCCACTTGAAGGAGGTAGGAGGATGAGCTAACTCGTGGGCCAGAGTCGGAATACTGCCTGGGGTATGTGCTTGTGACCAGGGGGTATGAGAAGGAACAGGTTATCACCAAAAAATAACTGAATCCTCCTAGTATGATGATCTGTTTGACAGTTTCTATTTTGAGTATAACTTAATGGTTAATGTTGATTATACTTGGCCCGCACTTGTGAATCTTCAGGAGAAAAACACATTTCTAACACACATACGCAATCACCAAGTTAGTGAGCTCATTCTCACCTACCAGGTAAAGCGGACTGTAGCAAGCTTGATCTTGTGATCCCTTGCTGCTAACTTCTTGTGGACCTCCTATTCTAATTTCACAACTCATCCATTTAAATTATCTACTGCTGCTTATGTCATGTCAACAATCTCAAATACCTAGTCATCCTCAAAGGTGCATTTGGGGCACTTTTTGTATTAGGGAGGATAGTATTAAGGACAATATTAGAGCGGACAATATAAGTTTGGAATAAGGTGTTTTTTCAAAATAAAAGAGGAATTACCCAAGACTAATTCACTAAAGATATGTAGTTTGAACTCAAAGGAAATTCAATTGGACTAATTAGCAATAAAAGCAGGCAACTACACTCAACAGCAAAGTTTAAATCACATAATTAAGTGAATCAGATTTCGGCTGAAAATTATTGTGTGAATAAGGCAGTCACTGAAATTGTGAAAAGAAACTGAATGTGTTCAATTCCCCTCTTTCTCCTTTACTCTAGATGATGTTCTTCAAACAGTTCCCTTAATCTCCCTCCTTTCTAAAACCACTGGTGGCCTTACTTTTTCATATTCTCGTGCTTCTTCTAATTTTCCTTTTTTCATCTCTCCTTTCTTTGGCTTTAGTATTAAATTTTAATTTTTCTCCCTTTTTTCTTTTCTCTGTTTCTGGCTGATCTCCTCTCCTTTTCTTGTGTCTTTCGTTTTGCTTCAGAGGAGAAGAGATCTCTAGGACTTCTAAAGCTCCACAATCCAACCACCTTTTTCCTCCCTTCTCTCATTGCCTCTTCTGCTCTTCATCAGTTTCCTTGCACCAGATAGCATAGAGGTGCGAAACAAATGGCCTCATATGGCCTCACAAATTAATGTTCAACATGCATAAATGTGACGTGATGCACATGAACGACTTGATGAATGAATTTGACTTACAGACGAGAAACCAAAGATTGAGGCAACTGGCAAGAACAGAGGTACCTGAGTATTTTCAGTTGCATTAAATAAAGTAAAACATGGAGCTGGTCTCTAGACAGTATAGATTGTAAGAATGGGTTATATATCAGAGTCAAACACATGATAGAAGATGTTGAGGATCATTGACAGACTAAAAACATTCCCAGGAATATGTAAACAAAAAGATATATGTATAGCACAAGAAATAAGAGGTGGTCTGTTACTATCATTGGGAGTTCTTCATAGGGTGATTGATATATTAGTTTGGTTGGATAAAAGTCAGAAAGGAAAATGATAAATGAAGACCGTTCCAAAAAGAAATGATAAACTACAACAATCTCAAAAAATAGGACAACTCTTTCCACCAAATAATGTAACTATTCAAAATAGTAGAATGCCATTAGGTTGTCTGACTAAATAGGCCATCATTTACAGAGAATGCTTTGGTACTAAAATACTACTAAGATGAAAAAAGGAGAATGTGGGAAGTAAATAAAAAAAGGAACACAAAAAAAAGGGAAAAAGAAATAAAGTTTACACAAGCTCAGCAGGAAATTTACTAAAACTAAAAATTGAGCCCTGTGGAACTGTTGACAGATTTTTTGCTCTATACCATTCCCAAGTACTCAAGCTACAGCAACCCGGAAAACATTACTAAACAAGTAGAAGCAAGGAAAAAGCATTAAAAAGTATTTTGGAGAAAATAATACACACAAAAATTATAATTTGAATAGATTATTGTAAGAATTACTGCGGGTTACAAGCTTAAAAAATCAATTGTAGGAGATATTTGCAACTTACAAAAGGAATCAAGGATGAAAAGAAAAAGACTATTTTGACATATGCAACAAAGTCCTAACGTGACAACCTGACAGATAGACATCCTCGAGAATTAGCTTTTGAAGAAAATTGGACATAATGGAGGCCCACAAAGGTAGTATTATTGGCCTCACCAATAATCACCACAAGAACAAGTTCCATCTCTAAAATGGTGAAATCTACCAGCATCCCTCACAACAATTTCTCGTTTAGTAACCATGCCTATTAGTTAATTGCATTATGGCAGTCGTCGCAAATCCTATGACTTTGCACAAGTTGCAATGCTGTTGAATCAGAAGTGCTGATTAGCCCAAATGAAACATCCAACTTTTCACTGTGATAAGTAAGCACACGCTCTTCTCGTTCATCCACATCAGGAAGTAAGGTTCTTCCTTCAGGAACATATCCATTTCTAGCAATCTCCAGCATTAAGTTATCCAAATTATCATAGATATCCTTGGTTAGATGATGGCATTTATCTCCAGGGTTGTTTCTTAATTTCTATCCAAGTACATGCTGGCAACATTCTCAAGCCTTTTCTCTTCAAGGTTTTCACGACTTCAGCCCCTTCTACCAAGTTCCCAGCATTGGTAAAAATATACAAAAGTACAACATAATTAGATAGCTTTTCTGGTCCCATCCCGTAAAGTTTCTCAGCCGCAAATTTCCCAAGCACAAAATTCTTGTGCCCTACAAGCTGTCAGCAAGGCAGCCCACATGTTTATCGTAGGCCTGAATGGAGCATTTCTTATCAATGCAAAAGCTTCATCCAGAAGCCCTTCTCGGCCTAATAATTCAATCATGCAAGTGTAGTGCATTGCTCGAGGTTTCACCTTGTAATCCCTACTCATTGATTCAAATGTTTCCCACCCACGATCAGATAGCCCTGAATAACCACAAGAAGATAAAACTGCTAAAAATGTAACATGATTAGGAACCATTCCTTCAGAAATCATCCTCTTGAATAACTCAACTGCCTCGATTCCACAGCCATGATTGCCATATCCAGACATTAAGGCATTCCAAGACACGACATTCTTTTTTGGCATCCTCTCAAAAACATGTCGAGCATCTTCTATCCTTCCCCATTTGCAATAGAAGTCTACAATTGCTGTGTTAGCAACTATATCTAACCCAAAACCATGACGAACTAGCCCAGCATGAGCTTGTTTGGCATGCTCTAATGAGGCTAGTCTTGTACAAACTCGTATAATAATTGAAAATGTAAAATGGTCCATTTTGACACCAGAATCTTGCATTTCATAATACATTTTCAATGCTTCCTCACTATAGCCATGAAGTGCATAACCCATAATAATACTACTCCATCATACCGTGGTTTTCTCTGGCATCTCATTGAAAACAAACCTTGCATCCTCTACACTACCACACTTGCTATACATGTCAATCGAGGCACAGGACACAAAGATATCATCATACAGGGCCACTTTCAAAGTGCAAGCATGCAATTGTTGTCCAGGAGATATGAGTTCCAACCCAGCTGAAGATCGAATCATCGTCGCGAATGTCCGAGATCCAACATCCACAAACTCCTCCCACATCATCAAGAACAACCTAAATGCCTCTACATAATCTCCAACATCCACAAGCCCCCCAATTATGATGTTCCAAGAAACCAAGTTCCTCTCAGGCATAGTATCAAACAACATGCGTGCATCTATCATCATCCCGCATTTTACACGCATCAACAACACCCTGTTTCTTATACACAAATCCGGTTCAAACTCAGAATTTAGCACATAATTAAACACCCTTTTGACGCCTCTAATTGATCTCAATCCAATGCAAGCACTCACCAAAGCATCATAAGTACTGGAATTAACATCATTGTCATCCTGGCATTCTAAAATCTCGAACAATTCAAGAGCCTCGCGGTACCTCTTACACAAAACCAACTTCTCTATTTGACCACAAATTACAGAACCATCCAAATGGGTTTCTGTTTTTTCCTTCAGATTACTATCTTCTGTTTTTAAAGGTTTAGGCATGGGTCGGGGCCTTAAGCCTTGTTGATCTAGAAAAGAACACCGAAATTGGAAAAATAGGACTCTGCATTTTTGCTTTTTAAACAAAAAACACTCGGAAAAAGATGATCTATGTTTCAAAATAGTGGGTTTGGCTAGTGAACATGCAAATCTGCAACTGCTTTGAATTTGATCTAGAGGCAAAGAGATGTCCATATGCTAATATAAAATGGTTTCTGAATAATCAAATTCAGCAAAGCAAGATAAACTTGAAAAGAACTAGCTGTACAGAGATTTGGATGTGAAGAAATTGATGCAAGAATATGAGAGGGAGATTGTCAGCTTTGAAAGATCCGCCAGTTTTAGTTTTTCTCGTTACTTGCAACGTCCGGTCGTGCCCTCAAGTTATTTGTTTGTAAAACTACGCTCAATTAAAAGGAAAATATCAAATCGATTCTTTTACTACGTGTAGGGCTGTGATTGATTCTATAATTGATTGACATCAACCACTGATCTCATTACACAAAAGTTGCAAGGAAAATGCTAAATGTACATAATAAATGTACATAATGGATGACATAATGTGATGTGGCAACCAGCCTGTCGTTGATGTGAAAGTGTCAGATTTGAATTAAAGGTGTTGATCAATGCCACTTGCAACTATGTAAACCATTATGTAGACCATTATGTACTTGTAGCAT
>CAIGRT010223625.1:0-18448 GCA_903798405.1 Fraxinus platypoda | reverse complement strand
CCTCTGGTGCAGCCTTCTAAACCATATTTGAGCTTTATCCCCCAAAGTTAAGGGAAATGCACGGCACATTATGGCGTCTCCAGCCCCTTGTAGCTCCATCCAAGAGGCGTATTTATCCAAGTGACTAAGGGGGTCTCCTTCCCCATCGTATCCGGTCAACTGTGGCATTTTTAGTTTTTCAGGCAGTAGTTCTACCAGAATATCCTCGGTGAAGGGGGAGTGACTCTTTGTAAGGTGCTCTTCCTGCCTTCTTTATTTTTGGCTTCCAAGTTAGCTATGCATTTCCTGAGAGCGCTCATTTCAAGTTCAGCTTGTTCCGCAGGGCGGTTAATGCGAGGCTCATCATTTTTATTTGGGGGTGTCAATGAGTGTTGAGAACCCAGTCTGTTGAATACACTATTCGTTCTCCTGGCAGTTGGTTTCCTCGTGGCTGGAGAGCTCTGACCTCTTCGGTTTGGTCTTAAGAGGATTCCCCACTTGAGAACTGGAGAGTTCTTTTAGTGGGGAGTCGCCTAGTTCTTTCTTGTTGAGGGGATTCTACCTCATTGTCCTGTAATGGATTTTGAGCTTGTTTTTGCTCTAGTCGACTAACAACATTTGTCAGTTTTTCGATGGCTTCCTTCATAGCCACCATTTGAGGGTCGAGAGCTTCATTGCGGCCTCGTATTTCAGTGTTTGCTGGGTTACTGGTTTTTTCGGGATGAGAATTGGATCGATTTCCAAATGCTGAAAATTCGTCCATTATACTGGTTCGCGGATTTTGTGGAGAGATGAGGCTATTTTCCCAAGTTGGGCCCTCCTTCTAGCCTCAAACTGTTGACGTTAAAATTTGTATGAACAATATTCAAGCCAACTTAAGGAAAGAAATGTGAATTTCTTATTGAAATAACCAAGTGTTTACAAGAATATGATACAATCCCCTTCTTTTCCTAGTAATAGGAGATATTTCAAGTATGAAAATGTGCTAAGAGTTTGTATATGCTTGTTTTCACGTCCTCCTTCCTTTTGGGCTTAAAAGCCCTATTTATAGAGAAAATATGCATGCATGTTGCACATCCTGTCTTTTTTCTGGAATTCCAAGCTGAAGAAGTATGGTGGCTGGTGCGATAAGATTGGTGCCGAGCTGGATTCTGTCAGATTACTTCAGAGCATTAATTGAAAGTGGGTCCCACCAATTAATGCATTACTTAGTAGGGGATGCTTACACTTCTGATTGGAGGATTATGTGGGGGCTGATGTAAGATCTTTCCAGCTGCATTTATGTGATTGGTGACTCATATATCCTGTCAGAGATTCTCAATCATTATTTCTTCTTTGCCTTGAAAGACTACACAAGCTTTGAAGGTATCCACCTCCGAGCTGACCTCGCATTTACCGAGCTCAACATATGTTCTACTAATGACGTGGATCAATCCGACTTTAATCACCTCGGAGGTCGGTGTCAACAAAATTGAATGGAGGATATTTAGATGTGAAAATCAAACGGATTTGAAGACTTCATGGACTGATACGAAACCAGGCACAAGATTCTTTATTTGTGGACTGCAGTTAACTCTCTCATTTGGTGCGTAGAATCTATTTTATTGAAAATTTTGTAAGTCATAAATTACGTACCTTCAGCCATATTATCCAATATCTAATTAAAAAATTTGCAATATAATTATCTCCCCAAAGGACCAAACGTCTTCTAGTAGATACATCATCACTTCTTGGCAGCTTTTCAATGTTCTATACTTGGACTACTTTGATATCTGCCTAGTACACTAATTGCAAATGCAATGTCAGTTCTAGTACACACTTGTGCATACACCAAACTTCCAACAGCAGAAGCACATGGTATAGAAGCTATGTGCCCTCTTTCCAATTCATTTAATGGACACTGATTCTAACTGAATTTATCACCTTTAACGACGGGTGCTACACTTGATGCACAATCCTTCATCTTGAATCTTTTCAAAACCTTTTTAATGTAGGCCTTCTGTGACAATCCTAATGGTCCTTTAGATCTGTCTCGGTAAATCTCTATGCCAATGACATAAAAGGTTTCACCTAAATCCTTCATTTTAAAATTTTGGCTAAAAAATTATTTTGTGTCATGTAGCAATCCCAAATCACTGGTTGCAAGTAAAATGACATCTATATATAGGACTAGAAAAATGTATGTACTCCAACTGACTTTAAAATATATACACTGGTCAATGATTTTTTTTATAAAACCATATGAAGTAATAACATTGTGAAACTTCTAATACCACTGACGGGAAGCCTGTTTTAGTTCATATATAGATTTCTTAATTTGCAAACCATGTGATTACCTTTATCATTGGTAAATCTTTCAGACTGTTTCATGTATACTTCTTTTTCTAAATCTCCATTCAAGAATGTTGGTTTCATGTCTATCTGATATAACTCTAGATCAAAATGAACTATTAAAACCATTATAATTCTAAATGAATATTTCTTAGAAACTGGAGAAAATGTTTCTTGGTAATCAACGCATTCCTTTTGAGTGAAATCCTTAACTACAAGTCTGGCCTTATATTGTTCTGTAGTGCCTGATGCATTTCTTTTGATCTTATAGACACATTTACAATCAACGGCTGTATGTCCATCGGTAATTCAACGGGATCTCAAACTTGGTTTTTAGCCATATATTCTGTCTCTTCCTTCATGGTATCATACCAAAAATTTGAGTTTTCCCCTTCAACAGTTTGTGAAAATGAGCTAGGATCATTGTCAAGTCCAACACATATATCAAACTCTTGAAGATATACACCATAATCGCTAAAAAAATGATGGTTTCCTTATTCTTGAGGATCTCCTTATACCTACTATCTCATCTTGATTTTGCATATTTTGAGTAGTAATAGGTTCGGCCTCGAGTGGAGATTCTCGTTCTGTGTTTTCCTCATATAGTAACGGTTGTTCTTGAGTTGGTTCATTTTCAGTTGTAATTGAGCTCATTCTTTCGAAAGGAATCAATATGCCTGGATTGGAAGATGACCCAACATATTCGTTTATCTAGGAAACTCACTCCCACTCACTTCATGATCTTCTATAAATTTTGCATTTCTAGCTTAAACAATTCTTGGAGTGTGTGAAGGACAATATAATCTATAGCCTTTAGAGTTCACTGGAGCCTATGAAAAATCCACTAACTATCCTCGGGTCCAATTTCTTTATGTGAGGATTGTAAACCCTCACTTCAACTGGACAACCCTAGATGCGAATATGTCTCAAATTAGGTTTTCATCCGTTCCAAATTTCAAATCGTGTTTTAGGAACTGTTTTAGATGGAACTCTGTTTAAGATATACACGACAGTTTCCAAGGCTTCAGTCCATAAATGCAAAAAAAGACCTGAATTGCTCATCATACTCCTAACCATATTCATTAAAGTCCTATTTTTTCTTTCAGCTATACCATTTTGTTGAAGTGTATATTGTGCTACAATACCTTATTCTGCTAAAAACTTAGCAAAAGGAACTGGCATTTGTCCCATTTCTGTGTACCGTCCATAATATTCTTCATCCCTATCTGACCTTACAATTTTGATTTTTCGTTCCTTTTGTTTCTCTACTGTTGCTTTATAAATCTTGAAAGCATCTAATGCCTTATTCTTATGATTTAGAAGATATAGATACATATATCTTGAATGGTCATCTATAAATGAGATAAAATGTCTCTGACCATTTAGACAAGGAGTAGGAAAATGTCCACAAATATCTGTGTGAATAATCTCTAGAATGTCTGAACTCCTTTTGGCACCTTTGGTGGTCTTGTTTGTTTGCTTTCCCTTTATGCAGTCAATACAAGTCCAAAAATCAGTAAAGTCAAGAGTCGGTAAAACTCCATCATTTACTAATCTTTTAAGTCTATCTATGAAGATATATCACAATCTTTTGTGCCATAACTTAGAGGATTTTTCTTTAACACTACAACACTAATTGCCAATATCATCACCATGCAGTTCGGCTAAGTTACACTCATAAGTGAGATCCAAAAATGTGAAAGTATTCTAAATATGATGCCAAAGTGAAGACAACTAGGATATTTGTCTTTTCAAGTGCTCAAAACCCACTATGACATTGTTCATAGAATAAGCATGGTAGTGCAAAAACTAATAGCATTAGCAGCTTTGTTCTCGACTCTAGGATGATGGTAGGGGACAAAACATGTATTCTTGAAAGAATTCGACCAATTTAACACTTTGTTCCCTTAAATTATGTTGGAAATTGAGATAACGAAGGGCTTGATGATCTAATTAGAGAAAATGGGCAGTTCAATTTATTAACTTTATCTTTGTTACTTAAGAGAAACAAAACAAAATGGACAAAAATATTAACTTATTGTCTAGCAAAATGTAAAACAATATCGATTTTGATTTTCCGTATTGTTAAAAGATAGTAGAATAGATATCAAAAACAAGCCAATTCATGAGAGGAAACAAGGTTGGGTTCATTCTAAAAAGAAAAAAGAGGTAGAAAAGAGAAATAGTACTAAAGGTAAAGTAAAATGAATAAGCTAAAAGTTAGCCCCTAATTGACCAACTTACAAGGGCATTGTACAATTTCAAGGTTTACCAAAAATCTTTCCAGCAATAATAGCAGCATTAACGACATCTTTGATTACATGGACAACTTCGTCAACTTTACATGTGTTGCCATTGAAAGTGGGAGATCTTGATTTCTTGAACCTGTCTACACAGTTGATGAATTCTTGATTGCATTGTTGGCTCAAATAACCTGGCACCATAACCACATCAAAATAATATATCTTTTCTGGACACCGATGCAACAAAACTAGTTAAAATGCCAGTAACTTGAATACCTTTGTAATTACTTTAATTTCAATTCATATCCTTTAACTTGAGGCTTAATTTGTGAACTTCTAACAATTTGGACATCTTCCACTAAATTAGTATCATATCAAAAAAATACCCTACTGAATTTGACCATTGTCGCAGACCAGACAACCTAGAAAAGGTTATTGTGAAAGATTGATTTCTTAAGACAGCCCAATTGAATGCATCTCGAACGTAAGTATTACATTTAGGTTCAACATCGTAGAGTGATGACTTTGACTTGTGGGTACTGGCAAAGCCACAATGTATCATGTGGGGGCCATCGCTCTCCCAAAATTTTGGAATTTTTATTTATTTTACTTTTCTTCAAAATCTAAATTTTTATTCCTCCCTCTTTTGAGGCTGTGCACGACTCTTCCCAAAAGGCCCAATTCTAATTGTGAACAATTAATTTTTCGTTTCTTCCCAATAGCTAGGGTTCGCTCCACAATGTTGGTGCGGGCCACACGTATTCAACCACTAGACCATCTCTCTTCTCATTTCTCAAATTTCAAACCCACGGTTTTTGCAACTTGCTTTTAGCTCTCATGATGAAAAATATGTGACTCTACCACTGCTTGTGGGCTTATAACTACCTGGACACACCCTCTATTCTCGTATATTCTATTGGCATAAAGTTAAGAATAATGATAGGGTTAAAATAAATAATTGATCTACTTTGTTGAAGTAGAACTTACCGCCTTTAACTTGTATGCACTGATCATGCTTTATGTTGACCTCGAAAAATGAGTCAACAGATGTCGAACCTACTCTCGCCAAGTCAAACCAAGAATGATAGGGTGAAAATAAATAATTGATCTACTTTGTTGAAGTAGAACTTATTGCCTTTAACTTGTATGCACTGATCATGCTTTATGTTGACCCCAAAAATTGAGTCAACAGATGTCGAATCCACTGTCGCCAAGTCAAACCAAGTTCGGCGCGTTTCTACCGGAGAAACGGTGATAAGGAAGGCAAATTTGGACGGGGGAAGTGCTTCACGGCGAGAGACAAAAATGTTCGAGTTTCGACATATGAAATAAAAGATGATCACGCTATCAATGATCACCAACCAAGGATCCAAACAAATAACCAAAGAGATCACTAGAATATGTGGAAGGATAGAAAACAAGAGAGTATTTTAAATTGCAGAATCATCTACTTATGTAATGCTTCTACAAAGTGTATGATGAAGTATCGAAATACAAATGTGTATAAGAGTATTTGTCAGTATTCTTTCTTAATTTCACACTTAAGAGTTCAAGATATGAGAAAGTGATTATTCCAACTCAAAATTTCCCAACCCCTTCTAAGTTACAAAGATGATCTATTTATACTGCCTTGGCCGAAGAGGTGTCCGTTGGATCAGAACCACGTGGGCTCATCTCCTTAGTTGAGGCTTTACATCAGCGTCTATTCATACAATTAATACATTGATAAGGGGTCAGTTGCCCTACACAATAGGCTAACACACTGACAACTTCTGTTATAATTGTTACATCAATCATTTCTAAAAGATACTCAAATACTTTTCAAGAGACAACATCGACCTATGAGCTTCGGATAAACTGAGAGCTTCGGAGCTAGTCTTCTGAATGAGGGACTTCAGCTCCTTTCTTTGTCTCTTTAGGCATTGCCTCAGCCCAAGTGTGGTGCTCTACTAATTGAGGCAGAGCCTCAACATCTACGTAGTTTTTTGCATCTTGAGCATCCGGGTCTTTGTTGACTTTTCTGTTGACTTTCTGTCCACGTCGAATGCCTAGTGGCACATTTACTTAGAGCCTTGGTAACGAGGCTTAACAATTGTCCCCCAAGTCTAGGCATGTTTATTTATGTAATGCATGAACTTTGAAAGTAGATAAAATTTCATTAGTGGGTGATTTACATCATGCTGCAATTTCTAATGTGCACGACTTGTGCAGACCTCCTAATAGTGCTATCTTGAATTCGTATATTTGTGGACATCTCACTTTCTGGAATAGTGTTGAAAATTGCAAAGCAGAGGAATTTCGAAGTGCCCTTGTAAGGCTGAAGTGTTTTTGCAAGGCTGAAGTTTCGTCCGAACTGAACGAAGAGGGTTGTGTCTGACCCTATTGACCTCAGTATTGATAATTACGAGGAGCTCGACTTAAGAACGTTTGAGGAACATGAGGCGTCCTTAGTTATTGCGCCCAAATGATTGGTTGTCGTAGTATGTTTTCAAGAAAAGACAGTTGAAGTGAGTCAACTTCCTATACAAGCAACTGTCGTCGTTTTTAATGTGCAACGAAGGTTGTCTCCCACGTGCTTCACGAACTTCAGGCGCATGAGGGCACATGGAGCAGACGCTCTGATCTAAACTGCAGAAGATGAAGTGACAGACATGTTGAATGGCTCAGATTTAATCATCAAATAAACGGTCAAATAGGTCGGATCATCATCCAACAGCTGGGATTAAGTGGCTCTGCCTATAAAAGGTAAACACTTGTGGGAAAAATCATTTTGCTTTTCACGAATCTCAGCACTAACATTCTTCGAACTTCAAATTCTCTCTAAGTTTTTTGTTCTTTAAGATTCTTCTAGTTTCTTTTTTTTTTATGACCAAGTTTTCTTCCTTCTCGCTTTCTTCAGCATTCTTACAATTTTTTCTGATGTTTCATCATTACCAAAACTCGTAAGTATTTTTGGATTCTTTAACTTTAAAAAATCTGTAATCTATTGCATCTTCTGATTCTCCTAGGGACGATGTAGATTTGAGTGAACTTGCTGGTGAGATGGAGGTACAAATTACCAACACCACCGACCTGGTTAGGATAGTTCAGGCAGGGCAAAGTGCACTGCCTTCTGGGGGGTTGGATATGTGACAATATAGAGTGGGGGCAGCCAAAATCCTATCTTTTGTAGATCCGACCCACTTGGGTAATCTTAGGGAAAAATATAGGATCCCTTACGACATAGAGCTCCTTTCCCTTTCTCTTAATGAGCGAGCCTGCTATCCGAGGCTGGGTTGCGTCGTATTACCGAGTTCATGTTAAAGGCTGGGCTTCACCTGCCTTTATACCCATTTTTCCAGGCCGTCCTCAGGTTGTACAGGCTGGCCCCCACCTAGCTCGTTCCTACCGCCTAGGCTCAATTAGTGGGGTCATACTTTCTATGGAAGGAGACCTCCACAGGTGAGGACATGCTCCTGCATGTTTTCCAAACAATTTATCAACTTCGGGTCTAGGGTAAGGGAGATTCGAGGGGGTGGTATTCTTTGTGCCCGTGGGGGTCACATTCCCCCTTCTGGGTCAAAGGAAATTGGCAAGAGTGTAAGGGTGATACCGTCCCCCACATCAAAACCCCAACCACCTACTCTGAAACCAGCGAGTGTTGGTTTTTTCCTTTTGCTTTCATTGGCTAATTGGATCTGATTCTTAATATCTCTTTGTTGTTTTGTAGGGTCAGTTGAGCACTTCGAACTGTCAGAGGGTGACTGGGAAACTCTCTCTGACATCTACTGGTGATCCTCCTCATCGCGAGACTTCGAAAGTGATAATTTCGAGGAGGTTTTTTGAAGATTTCTGTCCAATGGAAAAAAGATGTATTGCATTGTCTTTTTTATACTTAGCCTCCAATTTAATTAGCATTGTCCATCTATTCATGTCTGACCCTATTGTTTGCTTTTGTAGAAAATTTAAGAAGATGAGGTACCCTACTCCTGATATGGCCACTAAATTGGCTGCCACCTCCACCTCCGGTAAAAAGGGGTTGAAGGCCTCATATGTGGCAGCCAAACAGGTGAGGGACAAGTTTGAGAGGGTCTGTCATGAGGCAGGCAGTCAAGAAGAAGGGCGTCATTCCCAAGTGGATAAGGGGAAAAATATAGTAGTGGAGGAGCCCAAGAAAAAACAGAGGTTATCTACCACCGGGGTTGGCAACTCCAACGACATTCCCCCGCCTCGTTCCAGTGTCCCACCTGGGAAAAAGCTAATGGCAGCTTCAATAGCTGCAGCCTCTGGGGGCAGAAGAGGCCATCTGCCGTGGAGCCCTAGTGGCAGGAGCCTGCCAAGAGGGCCAAGTCTACCAGTGACTCAACAGCCTCTGAGGCTCTCTCAAGAAAAAAAGGGTCGTCGTCAGGACTAGGAGTGAAGAGTTGGCTCCTGAGAGTCTTTCGTTACTTCCTCCAGAGGTTCAAACTGCCACTGTGACTTTTCACAAGTACTAGACGGAAATGTGACAAGACTCGTGGAGACCAACGACGCAGTGGACATCTTTTCCATGATGGTGAGCCAAGTGAGGAGGGCCTTTGGTGTGGCCATAGAGGCTGAAGCGCTCTTTAAAAACTTTCAACAAAAAAATAAAGAGTTTGTGAATAAAGCCTCACTGGCTGAGGAGGTTGCCAACACGGCCAAAGCTGAGTTGGAGGCTCTGAAGAAGAAATAGGCAGAGGAGTCTGTGAAGCTCGCTTCTACCTTAGAGGAAATTGAGAAGTTGAAGAAGGAAGTCCACCTATCTCAGAGTGAAGTGGCCTCACTTACGAAGCGAGTGGAGACATCCGAAGCCCATCAGCATCTGACAGCTGAAGCCTTGGAGAAGGTAAATAGAGATAATGTTGCTATAAAAGGACAGGTTCGGGACTTGAACTCCAAAGTTGCTGGGCTAACTGAGGAGGTGGAGACTGCCGACAGGAAGCTCAGACTACTGGTAGTGATGCGTAGAAGCTTTCCCTAACTAACTTCCACTTGACAGAGGTATACAAGAGCTTCGCGAAGTACTGGCAGAGGTATGCTTATACTGACATGGTGGAATGGCTGGAGGTGAACATCCAAGGCATCGACACCACTAAGTTAAGAGCAAAGTTTCTTGAAGATGGGAAGGAGCCTGAACGCTAAACTCCTGCAGAGGGAAGCCAAGTAATTGAAATTGAAGATGATGCGACTGAACAGACAGCTGAAGAAGTGGCTCTGAATGCCATAGTCCCCATTTGTGGCTCATCCTCCCCACCTATTTAGAATTTAAGTCTTATTCTTTTTATATATATTTTTTTTTTATGTAAGTGGCTTCAGCCCACCAAATGTAAATACTATTATTCAATGAAGTTATTTTCTTTATTCTCTTTGTTTTTCAGTTCTACCTTTTTATTACTTCTGATGATCATGTGCTGATGTGTTTGTTACTATGGTTCGAACCTTTTATACTTTATCGATGATGTTTAAACTTAAAACAACAAGTAACATCAGAATAAAAACTACATCAGACTCTGATAACATCGAACTTATGCACAATATAGTCAAACTGAAGTTCTTCAACCACTTAAGACTTATAGTAACAAATTCATGCACCATGGACTTCATCAATTAAAACCAAACTTGCAATTTTGTCTAAGTGTTAGGAAGTCGTGCACCTTAACAAATTTCAGAACTTAAGTACATCGTACTTCAATGGCTGAAATTAAACTTATAACTTAGCATAAGTGTTTGAAGGTCGTGTACCTCAACAAATTTCAGAACTTAAGCACATCAAACTCCAAAGGATGAAATCGAACTTATAACTTAGCATAAGTGTTAGGAGGTCGTGTACCTCAACAAATTTCAGAACTTAAGCACATCGAACTTCAATGGCTATCTTGTGTTTAAAACTTTGTTTTTCATTTTGCACAAGTATAGGTAGTTTGCTTTTCTTTTCTTTCCCAAGAATGGGGTTGAGTGATTCATCCATGCTGAGGCTTCTTTAGCAACTTTTGTTGCTAAAGGTGTGTTACACTTCCTGAGTGCAGACTTGTTCCCTTTGGGGTCCAGTTCTTCGTCGAAGTGCTCATGATTCTCTGCATAGTGACGATTCTCCTATGTAGAGGCTTCTCCCATGGCTTTTGCCTCTTGGGAGGTATTTTTAATATATCAACATATTTGATAAAAGCTTCTTTAATTGAATCATAAATAGTACATACAAGATATTTACACCATTATTGATAGTAATTTCGTAGATGTTCTACATTTCAGGGATGAGGCTGTGTCTTTCCATCCATGCTTTCAATTTTGTAGGTTACTGGCAGAACCTCTTCCTTGATGAAGTATGGGCCTTCTCAATTGGGCCTGAGAGTTCCAGACCCATGCTCTTTAGAAGACATAAATACCCTTCGAAGCACCATCTCATTCAAACGAAACGATCTCTTTTTTACTTTTGCACTGTAATATCTTTTCATTTTCCATTGATAGATGATCAACTTTGCTTGAGAATCATCCCTTCTTTCTTCAAGAAGGCCAAGTTTGAATCTTCGCATCTTGTCATTAGATATTTCATTGAAATGAATTCGACGANATTTTCCATTGATAGATGATCAACTTTGCTTGAGAATCATCCCTTCTTTCTTCAAGAAGGCCAAGTTTGAATCTTCGCATCTTGTCATTAGATATTTCATTGAAATGAATTCGACGAGGAGATGGTAGTCTCACTTTTACTGGGCTCATAGCCTCGGCTCCATAGGCCATATAAAATGGAGTCTCTTCGGTTGCAGTTTTTCTTGTAGTCCTGATAGCCCAAAGGACTTGAGGTAGTTTTTCAACCTATGCCCCTTTAGATGCGTCTAACTTCCTTTTCAATGTGTACTTAATTGTTTTGTTGACAGCCTTAACCTGTCCATTTGCTTGGGGATGATGTGGGGAGGAAAAGTGTTTCTTAATACCTAGCTATTCGCGTAAATTCCTGACTTTCTTGTTCTCAAATTGTCGACCATTGTCTAAGACAATTGAATAAGGGATTCGAAATCTACAAATGATATTTTTCCTCAAGAATTTGGAAGTGTTGGCCTCAGTAATTTTGGCAAGTGGTTTGGCCTCTACCCATTTGGTGAAATAATCAATGGCGGCAATTGCAAAGCTCGAATTTCCTCTCCCTTTGGGAAGAGGTCCTATGAGATCAATCTTCCATTTAGCAAATAGCCAAGGGCTGGAGACGACACTTAATTCTTGGGAGGGTTGCCATTGAATAGTTGCGAAGCGTTGGCATTTATCACATTTTCGGACAAATTGTTGTGCATTCTTTTTCAAGGTAGGCCAATACTATCATTGCCTCAGTACTTTCTCTGCTAAAGACCATCATCCGGTGTGATTTCCATATACTCCTTCATGAATTTTTCGGAGCACATGATTAGTTTGCTCTCCCCCAATGCATGGAGTAAGGGCAATGAGAATCCACATTTGTATAGCACGTCATCCTGGAAGACGAAGTGCGCGACTCGTCTTTTGAGCTTCTGGGCCTCCTCTTTTTCAGAGGGTAACACTTGGTCCTTAAGGAAGGATATAACTGGTTTCATCCATAGAGAAGTATCTTCGACCCACATTACCACTTCGCTAGTGGTGGTGGATGGTTTAGGAAGATGTTCTATGAGCACTACTGTGAGTAGTTCTGAATTTTTACCGTTTGCCAATTTTAATAGGGCGCCGGCGTGAACATTTTCAGCGCGTGGGATTTGTACGAGCTCGAATATCTCAAAAGTGGGGATGAGTTCCATAACCAATTTCAAGTATGCAACCATAGATTTATCTCTAGTTAGGAAATTGCCATGTACCTGACTTACATCTAGTTGAGAATCGCTGCTGATTGTGAGCCTCCTCGCTTGCATTTCTCTGGCTAGTCTAAGGCTAGCGAAGAGGGCTTCATATTCTGCTGCATTATTGGTGGCCTGAAAATCGAACCATACAGCACAAGTGAGCTTATGTCCTTCTAGGCTGACAAGGACCACGCCTACCAAAAAGGCTCCATGTTGGAGGTTCGGTAGGTTCTATCTCCGGATGATCCATCTACAAAAAGGCTCCATGTTGGAGGTTCGGTAGGTTCCATCTCCTCTTCCATTTCTGAAATAGGAGTGAATTCAGCCACAAAGTCTGCTAGAGCCTGCCCCTTGATGGCAGCTCTTGGTTTGAATATGATGTCGAATTCACTAAATTCTACATCCCACTTTAGTAGTCTCTCCGAAGCATCGGGCTTGTGCAGCACTTGCTTGAGGGGGAAGTTAGCCAATACCTGAATAATGTGATCTTGGAAATATAGCCTCAATTTAAGAAAAACTGTCACCAAGGAGAGGGCTAGTTTCTCCATGTCTGGGTAGCGAGTTTCTGCTGTCAAAAGTGCTTTGCTCACGTAGTAGACGGGCAACTGGTGATCGTTTTCCTCTCTTACCAGAACTGAACTAATGCTTCCTTAGCTCCTGGAAGGCTTCCTCACATTCCTCTGTCCAGTGGAACTTACTTCTTTCTTTGAGAATTTTCAAAAAAGGTAGGCACTTGTTCGTTGCCTTAGAAACGAAGCAATTTTAAGGTAGCTACGTGTCCCGTGATGCTTTGTACCTCATTTGGTTTCTGAGGCGACCTCACGTCATTTAAGGCTTTAACCTTTATAGGGTTAGCTTCAATGCCTCTTTGGTTGACTATGTAGCCCAAAAATTTTCCAGAAGCGACTCCAAAGAGCATTTCAAAGGATTGAGCTTCATTCGGTATCTCCTCAGGATCTGATATGTTTCATTAGGTTTTCAACATGATCCCCTACCCTTAGGCTTTTCACCAACATGTCATCCACATAGACCTCTATGGTTTTCCCAATTAGATTAGCGAACATCTTGTTGATAAGCCTTTGGTAGGTGGCCCCAACATTTTTCAACCCGAAAGGCATAGCCTTGTAATAATAGAGACTATTGTTTGTGATGAAGAAAGTATGTTCACCATCTGTTGGGAACATGGGGATATGATTGTATCCAGAATAAGTGTCCATGAAGCTTAAAAGTTGGTGTCCGACAGTTGAATCTACAAGTTGGTCTATCCTGGGGAGTGGAAAGCTGTCCTTAGGGCAAGCTTGGTTTAAGTTTGAGAAATCTACACAAACTCTCCACTTTCCATTGTGCTTCTTTACCAATACTGGGTTAGAGACCCACTTAGGATATACTGACTCCCTGATGAATTTGTTGTCGATCAGCTTCTTAACTTCATCTTTAAGAGCTTCATACCTCTCTGGGTTGAGAGCCCTTCTTTTTTGCCTATGCGTCGTGACTTTTGGGTCAATATTCAGATGATGGCAACTGATCTTATGGTTTATACCAACCATGTCTTCGTGCGACCAAGCAAAGACATCTAGATTTTTCAGTAAGAAATTTTAAGCTCCTCCTTAGCTTTTATGGGCTGATTTCTTTCAAACTGCAATTGCTTTGAGGAATCCTGCTGGTCTGCTGGGAAGTTTTCCAGTTCCGCCATAGGTGTCATTTGAGGCTCGCAATCAATGATGTGAGGATCAAGCTCCTCCAAACTAACCGCTTTCTCAACAGCTCACCCTTCTTCAGGAAATGTAGGTCTTTCATATGCAGCCTCTTCTTCAGAGGTGCGTATGACTCTATAGGTGGCCCATTGTTCAAGGGCATCCTCTATTTCGACGTCCTCCCCTTGTTTAAGATTTTTTCCTTATTCTAGGACGTCGTCCATATCAATATCTGTAGTGACCATATTGACGCTCATCGGCTCGATTTTCTATAGGGAGTTTGAGTAACATTCCCTTGCGCTTCTTTGATTGCCTCGAACAGTCGCAATTCCGTTCTTCGTTGGAAATTTTATACAAAAATGATGAATGGAAGTGGTAGCCCAAAGTTCTTTCAGGGCTGGCCTCCTCAATACTCCGAAATGGAACGGTTATCAACCACAAAAAATTCCATGAACTGGTGAGCAGTCGCAGGTGCTTCCTTCATCTTTATTGCTAGAGAGATCTTCCCCATTGGGATGATGCTATTCCCGTGAAACGGTTAAGGGAGAACTCATTGGGGGTAAATTCATGGTCAACTTTCATTTTGTCAAAAGTGGTTTCAAATATGATGTTGACCAAGCTTCCATTATCCACTAACATTATTTTCAGGCCATTACGGGCCACAACAGCTCTCACTACTAGGGTGTTACAGTGTGGGTAATGTACATTTGCTGCGTCTTCTTGAGTTAATGTGATTGGTGGGATTATTCTTTCGACATGGGTTTGGTTAACTATGAAACTTGTCATAGGAGGATCTTTCGCCTCTCTGGTGTAATTCCAACGTAGGGGCATCCAAAGATCGTATCAATTTTCCTGATGGGCTCCTGGCCATCAGTTGTAGGGGGCTTCGCCTTTGCCTTTGTATGTCTCTAGGCCTTTCAGCATCGTCGTCCCTTCTCTTTGGGGTATCACTGCAGTTGGGACGCCTTGGCTCAACATTCCCAGGCCGTTGGGTTTGCCTAGGAGGAGCGTCTCTTCGGGGGGCCCTGCCTCTTCCTTAACTTGTGTTCTAGGAATGCCTCGCAATGTCCCAACAATCCTTCGTACGGTGATTATAGGAATGATGATAGGCATAATAAATGGGTGCTTCATCCCTATTTTTAGGTTCAATGCCTTGTCCTCCCCCCTCCCTCTTTGAGGGTACCTCTGATAAGGTTGGCCGTGGTGCATTTCTGCACTAGGGTTCACTTCCTCATGAGCTACAGTGGGTACTGCATCGAGCGTTGCGGCGGCCAGTGCTTGTCCATGATTGAAAGCGGTTTGGTGATCTATCATATAGGAAGTAGGACCTTTTTCCCTTTGCAATTGTGGAGAGGGGAGTCATTGACTGGCCCTGTTCCTATGATCTCTCAATTCTTCATTAAGGATTTCGCGCTTTATCATTTCCAGTAGGGCATCGTATGTGGTAGGATCCTTGTTTTGCACATCCCTCCAGAAGAGAGAATTCATGTCAAGACCTCCCTTCAGGGTAGTCGAGCTTCCCTATCTGTTACTTGCACGTAGTAGGTCATCTTCTCAATGAATTGGTCTTGCAAGCACTGAATTGGTCTTTCGCCTTCCTTACTGGTAGTGAAACATTTTCGAACGTCCTTTTGAAGTCTGGCCAGCTTCAGATGTTTCCTTCTGGCAACCTGATGTACTAGATTTCGGCTGCTCCACTCATAGTCAAATGGAAGCTCTATACTTCATGGTTGGGGTGGCTCATTTCAGATTCATATGGGTTTTGAAGCTGTTAAGATGTTTCGCAGGGTTGCATCTTCCATCATACTTTAGAATTTTAGGGAGTGTGAAGTGGTTTAGCATGGGGGCATTCCTAATGGCTTGAGAATATAGTGAATGTTCATCATCGTCGTCGAGGTTACAGGACCTTTGGGGCTCATCAAAACCCTCATCCTCCATATATTAAGCTTGCGGGAGGGAATGAGAAGGTTCGGCTTCACTCCTGGCTAGCTCTCTTCTCTCACGCCTATTTCTAAGAGAAGGAATTTGAGGCTCCTCATGACGAGCTGGTTCTTCTTTTCTTCCGGATCGAAGAGGCTCCTATTGGATATTTCTAGGTGTAGGAAGGGGTTTAGCCAACCTATTTCTAGGCAACCCTGAGCTCAGCCTATCAAAGATGCTTGCCGATCTCTAAGGAAGGTATTTTGGCTCATCATTTGGAGGGAAATTAAATGGGGGTCTCATGAGGTCGTTCTGAAGCATAGTCAGTTCAGGTGTCAACCCCAACCTCCCTCTCTTGGAGGGCTTCCATCCTGTTATGGTAGTACCCTGCCATTTGGCTTTGAACTTCCTCCTCCTCTTGGTAGTACTGTGGTAGATCTTGGAATGCGTTTCCAGGGGCTACGTATGGAGGAATTGGGCATCCTCCCCGACCTTGCATGTTCATTAACAGCTCATGCATAGCCATGTTCTATTGGGTTATATTTCTCATATTAGCAACCATTGTGGCGACTTCTCTAGTGAGTCTAACTGCTATCCTGCCCCACCCTTGACCCACCCCGTTTATGTTGTTGGTGAGGCCTTGGGCGAGTAGCCGGGACAGCATGTGAGGGTTCCCATTCTTCAAGGTGTTCCCTCGTCCTCCAGGGTACGTTTTCTTCATTGTTTGAACTCATATCGACAGATAACTCTTTCGACCAAATATTCATTTCTTCAAGGATCAAACGAGCAGTAGATTCATACGGTCATCTATTGGCATTTCCAATGGTTTTTTCTTCAAGAACACTCCCTTTTCAGGGGTTAAGAAATTTCTTCCAAGGTATTTCCTACTGGCTTCTCCCCATGAGGTTTTCGTGGTTAGCTATACGTATTCCCACAGATGACGTCAATCTGTTGACCCCGAAAAATGAGTCAAGAGATGACGGGTGTACTCTCGCCAAATTAAACCAATTCCGACGCGTTTCTACTGGAGAAACGGTGAGAAAAGAGGCAGATTTGGACGCGGGAAATGCTTCACGGCGAGAGACAAAAATGTTCGAGTTCCGACGGATGAAACAAAAGATGATCACGCTATCAATGATCACCAAGCAAGGATCCAAACAAATAACCAAAGAGATCAGCAGAATATGTGGAAAGATAGAAAAAAATAGAGTATTGTAAATTGCAGAATCATCTACTTATGTAATGCTTCTACCAAGTGTATGATGAAGTATCGAAATACAAATGTGTATAAGAGTATTTGTCAGTATTCTTTCTTAATTTCACACATAAGAGTTCAAGACATGAGAAAGTGATTATTCCAACTCAAAATTTCCCAACCCCTTCTAAGTTACAAAGATGATCTATTTATACTACCTTGGCCGAAGTGGTATTCGTTGGATCAGAACCACGTGAGCTCATCTCCTTAGTTGAGGCTTCACATCAGCGTCTATTCATACAATTAATACATTGATAAGGGGTCAGTCGCCCTACACTATAGGCTAACACACTGACAACTTCTGTTACAACTGTTACATCAATCACTTTTAAAAGATACTCAAATACTTTTCAAGAGACAACATCGACCTATGAGCTTCGGATAAACTGAGAGCTTCGGAGCTCGTCTTCTGAATGAGGGACTTCAGCTCCTTTCTTCGTCTCTGTAGGCAGTGCCTCAGCCCAATTGTGGTGCTCTGCTAATTGAGGCATAGCCTCGGCATCTACGTAGTTTTCTTGCATCTTGAGCATCCGGGTCTTTATTGACTTTTCTATTGACTTTCTGTCCACATGGAATGCCAAGTGGCATATTGACTTAGAGCTTTGTGATGAGGCGTAACACTTCATACAACAAGCATCTAAGTGGTCACAAGGCTGCTCTCCTGGACATCCACTGTACAGAAGTCCACAGTATTTTCCATATCTTAAGAATGGAGGCACTGCAAAACCACATTAAATTCCAAAATTTGATGCAAATTTATTTCCAACTCCTCTAAACTATAAATTGTTTGAAACAGAAAAGAGGGTACTCTACCTTCACACAACTTTGATTCACATGTTCTACTGCATTCTTTACTCTACAAAAAAAAAAGTTGTAAACTACAATTTGTTGTCGAAATGGAAAGCGGTTTCAGTCTGGTTGAGGCATTTGCATGAATGCCAATGTTAAGGGCATGGATAGGAATAGAAAAAAAAGACAGGGCTAGTGAAAATGAAGAAGAAGAAAAATGGAGCTAACTTCAATGACGGTGCAGGGGGAGTCATTGAAGAAGAAAATACTGAAAATGGAAACTTGGTTTTGATTAAAAGCTCTGATATAAAGGAAGAAATAATGGATGACGAGGGGAGAAAAGTGTGAAGGGGATTGACTGAGTTTATGTTGTCGAAAAACCGACTATCTCAATCCAAAGAACAAATGAAATGAGCAGAAAAAATGAAAAGAAGAAGA
>CAIGRT010223579.1:1251-16970 GCA_903798405.1 Fraxinus platypoda | reverse complement strand
CTATTAGAGAAGTGTATAGGCCATTGTTGTCAAGGAGCTTGAATAAAATTTCGAAGATTGAATAAGATTCCGGAGATCGTCAAAGATTACGACTATTATAGATAGATTGTTTCTACCATTAATTAATATTGTAATTGATTGCTACCATATTTAGTTGTTATTTTGATTTCTATATAATGAGAGAACCTCTCACATAGAGAGGCATCGAGTCTTTTATTAAGTATATTTGACAGTAATGAATTTCGATATAGTAATTACAGTTCCTAGAAAGACAAACACACAGAAATGATATCATTAAAATACTATATTTGATCCTATTATATCATTTTTCATGGGCATTGAAATAGTGTTCCCAAAAGAGGACAAAAAGAATTACAAAGTCTTGTTAACAGAGAGCAGGATAGTTTGCAGAGACTTCATTTGCTTCGCCAGTACAGCAACTTCAATACCCTCAACACATTTCAAACCACCATAGTTTCTGGATTTATGAATCACCTAAAATTTTGAATGGTGAAAAAGTAATTTAAGTGTAAAACTCTATAAAAAGAAGAAAATAATTGTTGAGCTGATACATCATGCATACATGTATGCAAGAGAGGACATGTAATCTTTGGATAATGGAGGAGGCATTGGAGAATTGTGAAAGCAATCGAGAATGAAGATCTCCCCAGCGATCCATTTCATCTTCGATTTTTTTGTACTTTTGCTGATACTTCTTCACCATTGCCTCCATCTCTATAATATATCTTATAAATCGAATGACTTCAAACTCAATTCTTTTCATTTAAAGTAAAAATAACATAAAATTGTTCAGACATATTTAAAAACTGAAATGTAAGTAAAATTCTAAAAGTAACTTTGATTTTATTTAAACTTAGACGAGCATATGCTTCTCATCCTATCACGCAACTACTATAATCTCAATACAGACTCAGTTTTTCACTTGCATGTCTTCGAGGTTTAAAAACTCTAGTTAACTATACCGCTTGTAGTGTAATGACGTGGCATGGGTGGAATGAGCTAATTGTTAGTAACAATTAAATTTAGCAATCTATTGTAATGATTATGAAGCTGAGTTAATAATTTAAAACAAAAAATTGTTTAATGTCCACATAAAATTTCACTCAAGAGTAAAATGGCTAACCCAAACAACTATAGTGAACTAGATCTTGAGTTGACTTGCTCAACCAGTTCGATCCTCATTCAATCCATTTAGGGGTGGGCAAAAACCTGTTAGATCTGGTTCTACCGGTATCGAATGGAAATTTTACACAGAACCAATATCCTCATTTGATCCATTTAGGGGTCAGCAAAAACCTGTTCAATCCGATTATTATCAGAACGAGACTGAACTGGTACTAAGCAGGAATTTTAATACAGCAACTGACTGGACCATCTATTTGGGTTCATTTGAATTTTACTAATTACAACTTCACATTTTGTTGGCGTTGTTGAAATTAACTGCACCTGTTAAACTGAATTGGAATACATCGGTATAGAGTAAAATTTTGTTATGTTTTGATATTGAATTCTAGAAATGGACTGCTTTGTACATTTTTTGCAAATGGTTTGAAACTGGAATTCTGAAATGAAAAACAAATTACAATTTATCAATAAAATAAATGGAAACATGTAAATGGAGAGATCAAAAACATCTGTAACAGTAGATGAAAAGCAAATTGTGGAAGGATAAACTGAAGAACGAAGGAGAATAGAAGAAAACGTTGGCTGTGGCTGAATGAAAGGCTGAACACAATTTTGGGGGGGTTTTCCACCTGCTTTTATATTAGTAGTTATCATTGAGTGCTTGGTGCAAACCACCAATCGATTAAGTTATATAAAAATTGGGGTTATGAGCATGTTCCGTATTTTTTAGTGCTTTAAGCACCGCATTAAGCTCATCCATATAGGATTTTTCAGTTTATTTAGACATTAAGTGAATATAATAAGTACTTAAAAAGGCGCTTCTGAAAATGTGTTTCTAAATTGTAATGTCAATTGTTAGGCACAAAACTGTGAATTAGAGTGAACCATCCAGTTCTCATTGTTAAAGAACCAAACTTTTTTCTTTTTGGTTTAGGGATGGAAACAAGGCTCAGATAGGGACATGCACCGTCCCCGCCCCAATCCAGCTTAAGATTAGCCATATTCGAATTCTTCAATTGGAATACTGAGCTACTCATTAAAAAGATAACAGGGAAAATAAACATATAAAGAGATAGACCCTTGTTTTTCTCTATTTCCTCAGCCAGCAATCACAGGGTTAAGATTTTAGAACCAAATCCGGCCGTAAAAAGAAAAATGAAATCAGAAAACAAAAATAACCAGAGAGTAAAGATTGGGACAAATCAAAGCCCACCTTTAGAAACTAGATTCTCAAAAATAAAAATAAAAAAGTGGTATATACAGAATTCAATTCTCCATAATCTAGCAATTCAATCCATAAATCATTCTAGCATTCTAAATTGAAACCAAGTGTATCAGGAGCATGCTTTTATAAAATACTGTATTTTAGGTTTAGAAACATTACCCAGTTTAGCATTTCAGTAGATGATTAACAAGTAAAATGTGAAGATAAGAGGCAAGAACTTAAAAACAACAAAAACACAAAACCCTTATAATGAATTTATCACCTTTGCACTTTCTTGAGGTCGCCGGATTCGGCTGAGGCGAAGGTTAGAGGTCGGTTCTCTTCAGCGCCAATAGAGAGAGAATAGGGGAGTGGTGGCGGCAAGAGGAGAAATTCTTTTCAAGTCATGACAATTTATCTTTGGACCAAATTTTTAGTTTTCAATGAACATTTTATCTAATACCACCACAAAATTTAATTACTAAACCACGTTATATTAACACCACAATTAAAATATACTTTTAATAAATACACCACAATAAATTTATAATTATACTCCCAATTCAATAAAAACTAAAAATAAAAAAATAAAAAAAAAATACGACCATTGTGGTGTACTCATAATCTCAATGTTACATCTCAATTTTTATTTTTTTTTTCATTTACATACATCTTGATTCTTTAACTTCACGATTTATATCTTTTAAATTTTTTTTAAAGCATATTAATGAAGTTTCCATGAATTGTTCTTTAATTTCTTTCACCGAAGCAAATGGAGGGTTGAATATCCATAGAAATATAAAAAAAAATTCTCTTCTTCTGGGGTATGGCGAAAACACCAATAAAAGTGACACGAAAATTCATCGGCCGCCTTCAGCATTTTCTCCATTATTTCTTTTGATACTTCATTATTTGTCACTTGATAATACAGAGGCAAAAAAAGCAATTATTACAAAAATAATTGTTAATGGTAACTATGTGTGCATCGGGTTTTACTTATATACCTGAGAAAACCCACAAACTGGTCATATGAAACTAACAAATTAGACAAAATTGAGCAACTACTTGCAAACTTAAATGGAGATGTTGAATTAAAAAAAAATCCATGCCATGTGCCAAGAAACTCATCACCAAAATTTGAAGATCAAATTCCAACCAGTGAAATATCCAAAATCCCAAAAACAAAAGATGCATTCAATCACGAGTAGCAAAAAAAGCTAGTAAGGGTTAATTTCAATTTGACGTTTCACTATAGGGGTTATGGTTTGTATTCAGACAGATGAAAGAGAGAAGAACAACATATGGGTGGTGGATATTTATGTCATTTTAGTTCTAGTTATTTTAGTAAGTAAAAAATTGTGGTGGTTCAAACAAATTTTGTTGTGGCAATATAATCACCATTTTATCTATTGCAAAAAGCTCGCTTCTAAGCGGAGCCTGGACGTGAAGGTCGAACGAACGCCAAGAACGTTTAGTGGCAGTTTATTAATATTTTTTATTTTTCCCTGTTTTTAAAATTTTTTCATTTAACTCTAGTTTTAAGTTTTTAAATGAATTGAGAGATGCTATTGGGCCCGGCTCAAAGTCAGACCCAAAAACAGGACGCCACATCATTGGGGGGGGGGTTGACTTCCTCCAATGATGGGGCGCCACATCGGCTCCCTGTTCTTGGCCCTGGCTTTGAGCCGAGCCAAGAAGAATTATTCAAATGAATTTACCGGTACAAAAGTAAAAAATGGAAACCATTAGAAAATTACAAACATGATTTTTTAATTTGAAAGTTAAAATTATGAAAAATAGTCTCATTTTGGCATTTCGAAAACTTAAAAATTGTATAATTGATTAATTGTAAGAATTTTGAAGTAAAAATATGGTCTATTTGAGTCCCATTTTTGGTGTTGAATGCATTTTGGAATAGTAAAAAATTGGTCTATTTGACATTTTTGGTACTTCGTTTTATTTCCAGTTAACCTAAAATCTTCATATTCTACTTATTATCCCTCTCGAGTTTCATCAACAAAAACCACATTAGTTGCAAGTCTTGACACTCGAGCAAATTTAGAGAAATTTTGTTTGATGTCTAAATTATTTGTTAAGCAGGGATAGTTGGGAGTTAGCCAATGCTTTACATTCAATGGTTGCTTCACGTATCATCAGTACTTTGTTTGACCTCAAATTTCTACAAAATTGCAAGTTGACAAGCAACCTCGTATATTTATCGTGTATTCTTCTCGACCAGATCGATTTGCTTCAAGGAAAATTAACACATAACTACACTTGTTTCCCAATTCAAGTGCACATATGGCACTACTTGGATCTTAAACACACGAGCTTGATTCAGATCTTTTTGCTCGTGGACCTCAAGGGCTTAGTCGAGTCGAACACTCGAACTGTCCCCGAGTTCATGATTCGATTCATTTTTTTTAAAAAAATAAAAAAAAATAGACAATTGACACCTCTTTTGGGGCTTGAGTCGACTACTTTTAACATAGGCATAGTTAAATTGTACACAAACAATATATTATATGTATAATTTTATTTTTTCAAAAAGCCCGAAAAGATAAAGAAAATTAACATAAACAATACTTACAAATTATGAAATTAGATTTTCAAGATCTTCAACTATTAAATTGTCAACTTTATCTTGAAATCGGAACCCTGCATCTTCCTAGTAATTTAAATACATTATACTCTCTATGCAAGATGCAATACATGGAATATTTTCGAGGACATAGATGGCATCTTTGAAACAATTTTATTTGAATGTAGATTGAATTTTTAGGCGGATTGGCTTGAACAAATTGAATGAGTTTCCTTTTTTTAGAAGAACTCTAACTAGAAGAAGCACTTTTATAAAATTTATCAAATTGTCAAATTGATCAAAAAGTAACTTTTGAGTCTCAAAAACTCATTTGACTTCTCAAAAAATCATATCAAATGGGTTAAATAACATGTGCAAGTGAGCTTTCCCCTTTGTTGTCTAGTTATGGAGATTTCCTCTGCAGCTGATTTGGGAGAGTTGGGCGTGTAGATAATAAATATCAATATGGGGTGAACTAAAAGATGAAGTTGGAGCTTATTACTGGAACATTGAAATGGCGGACTTGACTTCAAGTAACAATGTCGTTTTCCTCAAATATGATTCTAGGATTAAAGGAACCTTTGATGCTCCGAGGTGTGCACAAACGAAGACAACCAAACACATTAGAAGAAGAAAGTCTATTAAGTTTGTTGTCTCTTAAGAATGATAGAATGTAGACAAAGTTTGTAAAACATGAAAGAAAATATGAAGAATTGTGATGGATGAAAGAGTGAGAATCATTCATTACTTTGACAATTTTCTGGTATCTATTCAATGAAATTGAAGCAGTAGAATCTATTTATAGATTCACAAAAACTCTTTCAATATTGATTAGCTAAGTTGGATTAATTCATGGAAAACTTGAAAAATAACATTTTTCATACAATTGTAGACTTCATTTGCCTTAAGAGAACTACAATCAAATTAACTTACTTCACTGCATTAACTTCATTCGAACCAACATTCTTTTTCATAAATGATGCTCGAGTGACGAGTAAGAATTGACGAACAAATATACTTCGTGCATGTTTGGTAAAGCTTTTTTTTTTTTTTTTAGTAGATTATAAGTTGTGAGTCTGTTTGACCACCTTATAAACTTGAAAAAAAAACTTTACCAAACATAATATTCGTTTGAAAGATGTAAGAAACTGTTGAACGAAGTGAACAATTATTGGGTAAAAATACCATGTAAAGCTCAGGTAGTGTTAGAGGGTGTGAAGATCAAGTTGTTAATTCTGTTAGATCCAACAATTCTACATATACATCAGATACTGATATCTTGGAGACAAATAAGGAGGACATATCAGTTCCTTAGTTTTCAATCAGCAGTGTATTATGAATTTGAAAGTTCCTTGTTTATAGGATTGTAGTTAGTCTCAGCCTCTATAAATGAGACTGCATGATTGTTAGTTTTACGCACAGAAAATACAAATCATTCTTAAATTCTATACGGCATCAGAGCCTTAGAAAGACCAACATTTAGTAATATGTCCTCTTCCTTATCTTCTACCAGTACCACAAACTCTCAACCTCTACCCCCTTTTATCACCACTATGTCCAACATAGTTACCCTCAAATTCAACCAAGACAATTACCTTCTTTGGAAAGCTCAGCTTATTCCTTATTTTAAAGGACAAGATCTGTTTGGTTTTCTTGATGGAACCACTCAAGCTCCAACTAAGGAAATTGACTCTCCTCATCCTGAAATCGGTGCTAAAACCAAAATTCCAAACCCAGCCTATGCAACTTGGATTCGTCAGGATAATCTTATCCTAAGTACTCTCACGTCTTTCCTCACAGTGTGTACTCACTCAAGTCATTGCTTACTCAACCTCCAAAGACGTTTGATGTGCGCTTGAAGGTAATTTTGCTTCTCAGTCTAGAGCAAGAACTATTTATGTTCTTACACAATTGGCAAATGCCAAAAAGGGTGCACAGTCAACAGCAGAATATTTCCTTTCTATCAAAAGACTAACCGATATGTTAGCCATTGCAGGGCAAGCCGTTATATGTGATGACACTATTACCTACATACTTGCTGGCTTAGGTCACAAATATGACAATTTTGTGCCATCCATTTCTTCACGATCAGATTCTGTCACCTTTGAGGAGGTTTACTCCATGCTGCTAACATCTGAAGCCCGTATTACTCGACAGCGACACTGCAGCATCTCTACCTATTGCCAATGTTGCTCAACGCCAACCCCACCAATTCTATCCTCGTGGTCATGGTGGTTACCGTAGAAGATGATACAAGAACTCTCGTGGTGGATCAAATTTTGGAGGTCGTTGTGGTCAAAATGATAACATTATTGGCAGTGTCATTTGCCAGGTCTATGGTAAGCCAGGTTAAACTGCACGTAAGTGCTATCATCATTTTGATATCTCTTTTCAGGATCTACCCCATCCCCAAAACAAGCAGGCCATGGTAGCATCGAATACTGGATAATGGGGCAATTAGTGGCACGCTGATACTAGTGCCACACACCGAATGAAATTGCTAATTTCAACCTCAAGAGCGATAATTATGAAGAAACTGATCAACTTCAAGTTTGAAACGGTCAAGGTTTTTTAATAACCAAAACAGGTTCCCGTACTCTTTTTACTCATTCTTCTTCCTTTATTCTTGATCGAGTTTTACTTGTTCCTCAGATCAAGCAAACCTTATTTCTGTTCAAAAATTCTACACTGATAATGAAGTGTACTTTGAATTTCACTCTCTTTTCTTTCTTGTGAAGGACAACTCGGGCAACACTTTCATCATTGCCATCTTAGTAACGGTCTGTACCAATTTTCAGGCAATAAATTGCTTCCCTGTACTTTCTCCAGTATGAGGATTCCAATACAAGCTTGGCATCGACGCTTAGGTCATGTTGCTGCTTCAGTCGTTCGTCATGGTTTAGCTTCATTTTCCAGTCCAGTAGATAGCAAGATTAAACACTTTGTGTGCTTTACCCTTAGAATTATCTAGTTCTGTGCCATCTAAGCCTTTGTATCTTATTTTTACTGACGTATGGGGAGTCGGGGACATGCATTTGTAGCTTCCGCTACAGGTGCACGCTATTATGTAGCTTTCTTAATAATTATTTCCAAATTCTTACGATTGTTTCCAATGAAACTAAAATATGATGTTGAACCAATATTCTTACAATTTTAAAAGTATGTTGAGAAGCATTTTGAAAGGAAAATAGAAGCGGTCCAATTTGAATGGGGTGGTGAATATCGTCATTTAAACATTTATTTTAAAGAAACTGGTACTCACCATCACATAGCTTGTCCCCATACTCATGAACAAATGGGATCAATTGAGTGCAGACAAGACAAATTGTGGAAATAGGCTTAAATTAACTGTCACATTCAAATATGCTACTTCTTTTTCAGGAGGATGCGTTTATCATTGCAACATATCTAATAAATCGCCTCCATATGCCTATTTTACAAAATCAATCACCCTATGAATTTTTATATTATAAAAAGCCAAATTACTCCTTTTTACATGTCTTTGGTTGTACTTGTTGGCCCAATCTTAGACCATATAATCGAAAAAAAATAGATTTTCGAAGTAAAACATGGATTTTTCTTGGCTATAGTGTCAATCATCACGGGTACAAGTGCTTAGACCTATCAACTAACAAAATTTATATTTCCAGACATGTTATCTTCGATGAGACTTTATTTCCATACAAAAAAGGGTTTTCCCCTACTACTAAAGCATGAGTTCCTGTCACTACAATACCTCTTTCTCTAACTTTGCAAGTTCCTTCGTGTAGCTCCAATGACAGACCACAACATCGACCTATACTAACAATTAATGCTGTCCGTTCCTCTCATAGTGATCAAAATGCTGGTACAAATAATATAGCATCTTATCTGCTTAAGGTCACTGTCTGAGTATTCTTGCTCAATCACGTGCCACTTAGGAGAACATTACACTGCCTGGTGCTATCCAAAATCCTAGTAACATTCATCACATGATAACCCGATCCAAGAGCAACATTCATAAGAAGAAGCAGCCTTCAGACAAGTTTGTACGATACCCTCTTCAAAAGCACTAGTTACATCTTTATCTGACAACTCCATTGAGCCAACTTGTTACACAGAAGTATCTAAGTATGCTCATTTCTGCTATGGATGTAGAATTTTATGCACTCCTAATGAATGACACTTGGACATTTGTCAAACTACCACCTCAGCTAATGTAGTAGGAAATCGTTGGATACACGGAGTCAAAAGAAGAGCTGATGGCACCATAGAGCATTACAAAGCTCGATTAGTTGCCCAAGGGATTTCATCAGCTTGTGGGACTTGACTATTAATGAAACTTCCAGTCTTGCCATTAAACACACCACAGTCAGAATTATTCTTTCTTTTGCCATGTTTTACAACTGGCAGATCAAACAATTGGACATTCAAAATGCATTTTTGCATGGATTTCTTGAAGAGGATGTGTATATGACACAACCTTAAGGGTATCAATATCCCGACTTTCCTACACATCTATGTAACTTACAGAGATCTCTTTATAGATTGTGTCAAGCTCCAAGAGCTTGGTTTTCCAGACTTACAGATGCTTTGAAACTCCTTGGTTTTTAGTCCAGTAAGTCTGATAAATCCCTCTTTATCTAGTGTAGCAAACATCATATTATTCCTATTTTAATTTATGTGGATGACATCCTTGCAACATGCTCTAATTTAAAGATCATTCAACACTTTATTCAGTCCGTGCGTGCTGATTTTGCAGTAAAGGAATTGGGGGATTTGAATTATTTCCTCGAGGTAGAAGCTTTGCGGACCACAGAAGGTCTTTATCTCACCCAACACAAGTACATTGCTGATTTATTACAAAAGTCAAGTATGTCCAATGCCAAACCATGTGTTAGACCTATGGCAACCACATTCTCGTTAACTGCTGCAGATAGCAGACCATGTGATAATCCCCAAGCTTACAAAAGGTATTGTTGGAAGCTTACAATACTTGTCCCTAACAAGGTATGACCTTGCCTTTTCTGTGCATAAGGTTAATAAGTTCATGCATTTACCGATTGAATTGCACTGGCAAGTAGTGAAATCCATTTTGCAATACCTGAAGCATTCATTTTCCACAAGCCCTCTTTATTTCCAACAAACAGTCACACACTATCCAAGCATATTCTGATTCAAACTGGGCAGGTGATAAGGATGATAGACGGTCAATTGGTGCATAGAATCAACTGTACCAAGGAGTAACACAGAGGTTGAATACAAATCTTTAGCTAATGCTGCTGCTGCCGAAATACAATGGATTTAGTCTCTACTATTGAAATTTGGTTCTTTTGTTCCACAAAAGCCTACTCTATGGTGTGACAATATCGGTGCCACTCATTTAACTTCTAATCTAGCCTTCATGCAAGGAGAAAACACACAGAATTTGACTTTCACTATGTTCATGACCAAGTGTTGAATAAGAAGTTAATTGTACAATTTATCTCGAGTAAAGATCAGTTGGCTGATTCCTTAACCATTGTCTTCAACGCATTTCAAATTGTCGGAAACAATCTGAAAGTCCGAAGTCTCCCCTTCAAATTGAGGGGGAGTGGAAGATCAAATTGTTAATTCTATTAGATCCAACAATTTTACAGATAGATCAGATTTTGATATCTTGGAGGCAAATAAGGAGGACATATCAGTTCCTTAGTTTTTGATCAGCAGTGTATTTTGAATTTGAAAGTTCATTCTTTATAGGATTGTAGTTAGTCGGCCTCTATAAAATTATAAATGAGACTGCATGATTGTAGTTTTACACATAGAAAATACAAATCATTCATAAATTCTATACAGGGAAATGGGGGAAGGGGTTTTTAGGCAACAGGCAAACCAGAGGGGCCAGACAGGAAATAAGAGGGGGGCTCGAAGAGGAGCCAGCCGGGGGAGGCCATACTACTAGCAATAAGGGCGGGGAAAGGAGCTGAATTGATGGGGATTAGTTTACAAAATGTGCGTTATGCTAAATTTAAAATCAGGAAATGACAACTTCAAGGGATTAAAAGATGCTGTCAAAATAAACATTCCTGAAGCAAATTCAACATCCCATATATGTTTTCCTGAAATTACTAATTTTTCATAACATTCCAGGATATTCAGAGGCCTCAACTACTGAAATATCAATCAAAATGGCAACTACTTCATGCAAACATAAAACAAGGGACTAGAAATTGAAAAAAAGAAATAAAAAAAATCCAAGATAATACATCTTTATTCAAATGGTATACATGTCTTTCTAATACTAACAAGTTAAATATTTTCAGCTTTATATCGAGTTAGTATTTAACTCTGGATACAGCCTATGCTAAATTTAACCTGAAAACTCTGTTGTACCAAATTGAGTGAAGAGTCATGTGAAACAAATCATACTTTACAGGCTCAGCATGCCAAAAAAAATGTTTCTGTACCTGTTTCACGCCATTTAGCATCTCGAGATATTTCTCGTCAGGTATAGATAGCAGTATGTTCTTCAAATTCGGAATATCCTTTTCTAAGACGAAAACAGCAAAGGATTCCCAATTCAAAACCTCGAAAAATGGAGGTACGTAGTTGTCGGATATAATTACCGGGACACATTCGAAGAAAATTGATTCCACAACTCTAGGACTGTGCACTGCAAAACCTCGGGCGCAAATGCAATACTTGCTGCTCTTCATATACTCAATGTAATTCTTGTTTCCCTTGACATGAGGCAGTCGATTGAAAATTCTCAGGTCGGGATCTTTTCCCCAATGTTTCAGGAGAATTGGACGGGCTCGACCATGCATGTAACCGGCAAAAAAGGCGAGGATTGGCCTTTTGATGGCAGGTTCGCCTCCAATATCTTTGAGAGGATTCTTGGCCAATCGAACATTTACAGTAGGAAGAGAAACATCCTTACCAATGATAAAGCCTGTTTTGATATCAGCATTGCACAGTGCTCTTAGGCAACTTAGCATACGTCCTCTTGTTTCAGCAGGAGCCTGAGGAACTTCTAAATTCTAATCAGTCATAGACCTAATTTTTTCCAATTCCAAAAAAATGATCTATAAATTTAAGTTATACAGTAGAATAGTATATGACAATTCAAATTTTGAGTACTCAAGGAGGGGAGTAAGTTGCTCAAACTCGATTTGTTATTATAAACAAGTTCAAAGAAGTACTCAATTTCAACTCATTTATTGTTTCAGGCCGTTCTTGAGCTACTTTTTAACTAGCTGAGTTTGAGTTGACCTCGAGTAGGTTATTTATACACTATATTTGGGGCCTGTTACCTCTACAAGTAGAGGATGATACGTTTATCAGCTTAAATATTTGTTCAAACTTGGGATTATTTATCTTCCAGCAGAGTTGATCATTAGACATTATCAAGTTTTCAAGCTTATTATCAGACCCATAATTAAGATCGTAAATGAGATTAGCATATTGGTACACCGACTATTTGAAAGCATTATTAAAAGTACCATACCCAATCATGACAAGCAGCCAGAAAATGGTCTTCTCCGTTGGTCCTGTTCCAGAAAGAATATTTCTGAATAAGCATTTCGACATAGTTCTGCATGTAATCTATCAGGTTTTTGCGACTGTGTGAATTGCGCACATAAAGTGTTAACTCCAGCAGTCGTGAACTAAAAGGTATGTAAAATAAGTGAGCTTCCGTGGGATCTTCAGTTACAAATTGTTTGTTTGATTCTAAAAGCTTCAAGAACCAGCCTTCAGATGCATATATTCCCTCAAGTATTGATTCATGGAAGATTGGTTTCTCTCCTTCCTTGTAAATATAAACTCTCAGCATCTTATCCATCAAATCGTAGCTCCTGTATGTATAAGTCAATGTAACTAAGAAGGAACATATACTCCATATGAACAATGTCAGTAAAATTCATATAAGAAAGGAGCGAGCTTAAATGCCAGTAAAAATACCTTTTGAACGTGAAAATATTTCGATAAACAGGTCCATAAAGTCCTGAATCAGCATCTATAGATGAAGCATTTTCTATCTCAAGTTTTGCATGTAGTAGTTCCTTATCGCCGGTTGAAATCTGTTGTGGTGGCTGAACAAAAATAAGTACCGAAATGAGAGAAAGTACATGAAATTTTAAGTTCCCATTAACTAGATTACAACATAAAGTTATGGTCCTTCACATACTGTTGACTTAGAAGATGAATGACTGTGCAGCAGCAACTCATTCATCTTAGATATTGTCACGGGGGCTAATTTTGGCATTTCGGACTTTCCATGGCTTCGAGAAGGTGCCATAGAAGAATTATTGTTTACAATGCTTATATTACTCTCCAGTGGCATTTTGAGCACTGGAGAACGGTTAGGTTCCACTGATATCACAGGAGTTACTGAATCCAATTTTGTTGGAGAGACTGGACTAAGTGATGAAAATGCTGGAAGGCATTCAGAAGCACAATCTGAGCTCTCATTTTGGCCTGGTGTTGAAGGAACGTGTTGTGTTTGGAGATTCCCTGGTGAAGTATCATTCTTCTCAGTGACATTTCTTGAGGAAATTGCATGCTCAAAATCTCTACATTTCCCTAAGGAGTCCCGAAGCAAACTTCCATTATTTGCAGAAGTGAACTCTATGTGAATACTACCATTCTTCTTGAGAACACAATCAAACTTGGTTCTCTCGTCTTCACCTTCATTTCCTTCATACTCTTCTTTCGTCAAGTTCAAGATCTTAGCACTGTTTGGTATCTCCTGAATCGTGTATGTATTTGTGATGTTTCCAACAGTTCCAAGACTCGAAGATAAGCCTTTACCTGGGAAGTTCCTTTTACCAAAAAATTCAACTTTTCCAGCAGAAAGGAGAGATGATAAAACACTTTCTTGAGGAAGTTCGAAAAATTGAACAAGCAAAACTGCAGCAAATGTTAGCACCATTATCCATAACAATCTCCTAGTTTCTATCAGATTCTTCCATATAAATCTAAATCCATGATTCATATTCCAAAGAGATTCCCTCGACAATACCGTAACTTAAAGACTTCATTCATCGATTAAATTTCCACCCGACAGCACCATACATGCTTGCTTTTGTGGATTTCATGAATCAGGAGAACAGAGCTTTATCTGTCTATGCCGTCAGAATCCGCGCTATTCGACTCCTAATCATCAATGAGATTCAGTATAAATAACTCAACGCACAATGCAAGAAAACAGATCAATCCGCAGAGGGATAACATTTATGAAACTGACAAACTGCCTTAATTTTTACACAAATTGAACAGAAAAAGTGGCACATTTCTCATATATAGAGATTTAACACCCTACATTTACCAGTCTAGATTGTATTATTTTTAACATTATTAATATATCTTTAATTAGTTTAATATGCAATGATTTTTCCTCAAAATTCTTAATTTTGAATAATTTTAGCTAATTCATATGCAATTTAAAGCTATTAAAAGTGCTAATCAGTTTTTATCATAAACAAAATCAATTTTCATAGAAACTACTTTAACTTTTAAAAAAAAAAAAAATCAGAAAGAGAAATAGAATGGAAAATAACCCAGAAATTTTCTTTTTTCTTTGGATCATTGGATTAGTAAAAGGCGATCATGAACTATCCTGGATGCATAAATGAACATGCATAAATCATTATGAAAAAAATCATTAAGAAAAACGAAATAAATTCCTATTTCTCACAATAGAGGATGGGATGCGTCAAATAAAAGATATCTTACTGGAATAAAAAGGGAATGAAAAACTCACAGGAATCAAAGAATATGAGTGTTCAGATCAAATTCGGGATAGATCATGGAAAATGGCAGCATCAATTACAGTAAAGATTTATTTAGCAATTAATTTTTTAAACTGTTTATTTGTTTTTAAAGTAATCGCTAACACAGTGTAAAATTTTATATTATTGAAACTAGTAGAAAGACAGTGTCGGGCCTGTCGGCGGATGTTAATTAATTAATTATTTTGTGAGGGATTGCTACGGTCAAAATAGACATTTGAAATTACCAAGTGTTTGACTATAATTTGTCCCCATCTGAGACACCCAGCCTATGTACACATTATAAAGTGTGCCCAAACAGATTTGGAGTGGCCCAGTCTGTGGAGACATATACTTCCTAAAACGGTTAATCGGGTCAAAATGGACCACCAAGCCTAGCAATTGTTTCCTTTTTCCTTTGTTTTTTGATTGATTTTTCTAAGAAAAAATAAATTAATTAATTAAAGCAATGCACTTTAGTAGCAGTGTGACCATTATCACATAGACGGATGCTTAATACCTCCTAAATAAATACAATTATTTGAAAAATCAAAAAACGAGTGTGAGTTTTAGAGGCCAACCGAACAATTTGGCTCGAATTTACGGCATTAACATCAAAGGGTCACGTGATCAATAGTAGGGATGTGCACAACCTGATCGAACCCAACAAGCCAGACCCAATCGGGTTGGGTCTTTTTTGCAATTTTTTTGGTGGGTTCGGTTCATGGCTAAGCTAAGTGGGTTGAGTTAGGTCGGATTATGAGTTAATCCATAAAATCCGATATAAACTACCCAACTCGATCAGTTTTTTTTTTTTTTTTAATTTATACGTTATAAGTACCCAAATAATTTTGGAACAACCCTAATTCTCAATTTTTCATTTCTTTGTTGCTCTCGCAGTCTCTCAAATCGGACATCAAATCGTCGCAGGCCTGCCACCGTCGATCTTCTATTCTACGTTTTAACTTGCCACTGTCGATCTATTGTATGTGGTGTTTTCCATTTTCTTTACCAATTGTTTCCATCTCTTCCTTTTTTTTTTTTTTTTTTTTTTTTT
>CAIGRT010223578.1:0-12804 GCA_903798405.1 Fraxinus platypoda | reverse complement strand
GTTTATATGCCTGTTATTGTTTATCAACACTTCAAATTCCATTTTAAATGGGTTATTTTAAAAATAAAGTAAAAACCATCAAATTGTTTTATATGATTTAATTTAAAAATAAGGTAAAAACCATCAAAATCAATCTGTGTTCACCTCAATGATAATAATCGTCTTACGTACATATTAAACTTAAATCTATAAGTCCATAGAATTTCGAATAAAGCTATTTGTATAATCTTTGTTGATAACTTTGTTGACAATTCACGTGTTGTCGAGATCCGTGCTGTTGATTTAAAAAAAATAGTTTTTAAAATGGATGATGTAGATTCTTACCAACTCATAGTTGTCAATCATGGTTGTACATGTAGCACGGTTCATAGAATTTCAAGGATAAATCATCTGATGTTAAATGGAAGTACCTTAAGATAATGTACGAGGGGTCCACGATTTTTTATTGGGTATGAACCCCCTATTGTGAGGGGGCTGTACACTGGGGTCTGATATACAAATAGCAAAACTCTTATCGTTTTGAGTAATCTACAACATGTTGGATGCCGCCCCCAAAGAACTTTATGGGATAAAGGAAAAACAAGATGGCAACCAAATAAATCGAGTCACAATCCAACCAAAAATAATAATTTAAAGTAAAAAAGAGAAAGATTTAGAAAATAATTGAAAAAGAAGACAAGAAAAAACTCAAGTTAATTGTCCCAATAATCACTAAACTTATGTATGTGTCTTCGACTGCTTACTAAAGTTTCAAATACTGAGTTTTGACCATAAATTTATCAATATATTGGATGTTACTCACTGACTTGACATCTATTTTTCAACTCTAACGAAATTAGTGACATGGAAGATAGAATGCATAGGTGGCATCCAAACATCGTTATGCAAATTGCAACGTAAAAAGGCTCCTTTGATTACTCTCTATACTTTGGAAGACGTCTTTTATTGCTTACTATACTTTAAGATGGTCGAGTTTTGGTCACTAAACTTATAAAATTGATATAGACCTAACCTGAAATTTAAAAATGTTATTCCAAGTATAACTTACATACAAAAAATTTAATTTTGCAACATGATTTAGATTTGAAGCTAGTTTTTTAAGAGAAAACTAAGGATATGAATTAGAACTTGCGAAATTTTGATTCTAAATAGAGATATATTCATAAATTTTGATTCTAAATAGAGATATATTCATCCTTTTTAAAGTCTAAACATCTTGATGCTTGTTCTTCCTAAGCCATTTTTTATCACCTTATGCATTATACCCGTTGAAATTAACTTTGATAATTTACAATTTGTTAGATAAATAATGTTCATCATTTGCAGCTATTAATTAAAAACAGAACGAAGAAAAAAGAATAAAATAAAATGGTAAGAAATGATGATTCTAATGATTAATTTTTACAAAAATATGTATGATATTCACCCAACAAATTCATAATCTACATTAACAGCAAACCAGCATATCTGTACAGCCAATAACATGCATCAAAAACCATCCAAAACACCCATCATAATTATGTGCATCAATGAAAATATTTGCAACTACTAATTAAATTTAAAAAGGTCTACGAGAATTTAGTCATCAATTAAAATAGCATCCATCCACAAAAAAAGAAGAGTCATTCATTGGATGAGTATGTTTTCATAGCAAGTCAGGCAAGTTTCCACCAAATAGCATCCATTCACAAAAAAATAAATTGTGTCGTATGCAAGTGATACTTGTACATCATTTCTAAATTTCCAGGATAGGTTAGCACCAATTTTACAAGTTTAGTGGTCAAAATTCGACTACCTTAAAGTATAGTGAGCAATCAAATATGTCTTCAAAAGTATAATGAGCAATTAAAGATATCTTCTAAAGTATAGTGAACAATCAAAAAAGTTTTTTTTTACGTGACAATTTGCATAACGGTGTTTGGGCACCACTTGTGTAGCTCGTCATAATGTCACCGATTCTACTAGACTTGTAAAATGGATGTCATGTCAGTAAATAACATCCAACATTTTGATAAATTTAGTGTCAAAACTCGACATCTGAAACTTTAATGAGCAATCGAAGACAAAGATACAAGTTCAGTATTATTGGGACAATTAACTTAAAAAACTCCCAAAAAGTTATGATGCCATCTCTCCTTGTAAAATGCCATCGTTCGACCCCATTAAAAAAGAATTAGCGGACACCTCTGTTTGGTCCTTATTTTTCAAAATTCATTTTTTTTCAACCATATATTTTTTTCAATCAAATTTGCACGTGAATCTATAGTTTTTATTAACTTTTTAATCACACATTTTTAAAAAATCATTTTACATAAAATCATTTCTTAAAAAATCTATACCAAACATAGATTTAACTTTTATTTGTCAAAGATTTTCAGGTTGCTTAAAAAGCAAATGAAAAAAAAAGTCTCTCTCTCTCTCTCTCACACACACATATTAGGCTAAATTTCACCAAGGGTCCCCGGCCTTTTATAAGCGTGCCAACCATGCCATGTTCCTTGCTTGGGTAAAAAAAAAAAAATGTTTATTTCAATGTTAAATGATCATGTAATACTTGCGTAAAATCGAATTGAAAGGAGAAAATTATTCGAATAAATTTTCTTTATTCCAAAACAGATAACTTCAACTTTTATTAAAAAATTCAAATGATGTAAAATTTGTCTTATGTTCACAAAATGCTTACCTCAACTTATAAGTGAGTATCAAGTGTCCATTTAGTCTTTGTTTGGCTTTTATTTTTAAAAATTATTTATTTTGAAAGCTCATTTTAATTACACATTTATTGAGTTCCACAATTTTTATTAAAAATTTGATTTTTTTTTTAACTAAATCAAACATGACTTTTAGTCTTTATTTGGTGAAGATTAAAATCAAATATTTAGTAAATTTTGACAAAAGTTGATGAAATGTGTAATTAAAAAATTGTGAATCCCGAGAAATATGTGTTTAAATCTATATTATAATTTCTACCAAGCAGATGCTTAATTCCAATATACATTTTCTATTAATGAGGATATGGGTGTCATAATTTTAAAAGATTTGAGGACACTATCCCTATATATTATTCTCTCTGTACATACATGCATACATACATATAAACGCGCTTTAAATGACGAATGATAGCACCAAAGCATAAAGTAGCATCACGGTCATCTTCTCTTCCAACTAACCTTTCTCTCTCTAGAAATTTTGGGTGTAAAAATTCACTGTACTATTCTCTCTTGCTGGAATGCACAATCTCTCTTCTATATATGTATGTATATATATAGCTCAAAATTGACCGGCTCCGTCACTCTCTCTATACATTCTGGATTAGGTATGGCTGATAAAGCTGGATAAAGATTTCTGGTTTGCGGTATTGTATGTACAGGTAAAATTCAGCTTTATTGGTATTATTTCTCTTTTGAGTTTAGAATTTATGGAAAAAGGTTTTTGTGGATCTATTTGATGTGTTGAATTGTGCAGTGTACAATTGAATTTTTTTTTCTTATTCTTATTACTTGTATTGTTCTTGAGGGCAATTTATGTGATTTGCTTGAAAAGTCAAGTTCTTTTTACCTTTGGGGGTGTTTAGAGATTTTATTTAAAGGGAGATTGTTAATCACATTTGGTTTGATTGCTTTTCATTTATTGATGCTGCAATAGATTTGCCAGTTTATTTTTGCACTTTTTTCTTCTTTTTGTTTGTCTCTTTCAAATGGCGAGCTTAATTGATGTATTTTTTTTCTAGTTCTTCGACTTGCACTTAGTTCTGAGTTTTTAAACCAACGGAAATCTCAGATTTGAGTCATTTTGCTTTTTCAGTACTTGGAAGTTAGAAGAGAAGTTACTAGTATAGAAATAATTGTTATTGGGCCGGGAAATTGAAAATTAGTATCAAGAATCAGTCAGAATCACTAAAGAAGTTTTGAAGTTGAATTGTTCTTTGATTACCTACCAGACTGCTGATTGATAAAACATATTGCTTCCCTTTTTGATTGATAATGGTGTTTACTTTTTAATACAGGGCCTGAAATTCAAAGATTTCATTCTGTAGCCAATGTATTGAAGCTCCCCGTAGAAGCAAGAGAAATAGTATCACATTAGATTTGTAGGACTGGGAAAAGCGTAAGCTCGATGGACACTGCTAGGCGTTGTTTTGGCAAATTATGTCTGAAAGAGAAACCTAAACCATCAAGCAAGAAGGAATCTATACCTAGTGGGAAAGAAGGGTCAAAAACACCTTTGAACGAGGAAATACCTTCCACTGCAACTAAGCAGAAGGTTGAGGCTGCTAAGCAGTACATAGAAAAGCATTACAAGGAGCAGATGAGGAGTCTGCAGGAACGGAAGGAGCGGTAAGTCCCTTTTCCTACCATGTAATCCTGATGAGTATTTTGATATTTCCATATCAGGATGCTATAATTATCCTCTATCTATTTATTAATTTAAGTTGCTTGTTGAATCTTTTCATCATACTTCCACATGCATCTTGTTTTCCCTCATACTATATGTTTGTAGTTTTATCACCAGAACATTCTTACTTATTATGCCCTGATCATTGAATATTATGTCGAACTTCCACGTGCTTCTTGTTTTCCATCATATTATATGGTTTTGTTTTATTACTGGAAATTCATACTTTTAATACCCTGAAGCATTGAATATTTTGTTGAACTTCCATGTGCTTCTTGGCTGCTACCTCTCCCTACTAACATATTTGTGTTCAAGGTCAAATGTTGGATTAGCATGGATACAACACAATGTAATATTGTACATATATCAAAATAGTTTTTTGACAATTCAACTTATGGTATGCATATCGACCAATCTCAACAGTAAGCAAAATTGGCAATGACAAAAATGTAAAGAATATATGAGATTCTAATTGAATGAGCCTCGATGTGTTAAAGTGAAGAACTATTGACTCGCTGCTATCCATTTATTAAAAATTGTGCACGTATAAAGATTTGATGGGGAAAAAATGAACGTGCCTACATTTGAGGGGGCTTCTTGTAAATAATATACACGCGACCTTATCTAACAACTTAATCTTTAAGACCAAGTGGCTCAACAATTATTTTTTCTTAAAAACTCCATATTTTTATTGTAACATTTTCATTTGCTCTTACTAAACTAATAATTACACCATTAATAAGAATCTAAGAACATACGAGATCAACCTATTCCATCTCGTAGGACTACATATCCCATCTCTAAATATTACCATTGCATTAACTAACTTCACACAAACACATACACTAATTTCAACAATTATATAAGTAAGATTATGAATTAATATCTCCAAAAATAAATTTAAGATCCATGTAGGGTAGTAGAAATCGAAGAAGTAAATGCTATAACCATCGAAAATTTCAAATTATCAACCTATTGTAAGCATAAATTTTTCAGTGCTCCCATCGATCCTATCTCAAAACCAAATTGGAAACACAATAGTTCAAACTATACAATTCAAAACACAAGGTAACCTCATAATAGGAAGGAGGGTGGGATTTGGATTTTGGGGTGGGGATGGGGAATTATTGATTACGAATTAGGATGGTGGGAAAGTGGGTGGGCCCGTTGTGGGTGGCGGTGCTTTGCCCTTTTGCTGTTTTGAAACCTAGACTCTAAAAATTGCATCCATTCTGTCAACGCCTTTTTCAAAACAAAATTGTAAAACAAGATTTGGAAAAAGAATATCCAAAAATCCAGCCACTCTCTCTGCCCCTGTTCTTGTCCCTCTAGCATGATTAATGTCAGATAAGCTTGAGTATCTGTGCCGATGGGGTTTAAAATTCTAGAATTTGATGTTCCTAAAAGTGATCATTTGACTAGTTACTTTTGTGACAACTATTGTGGTGACGTTAGAATTTTATTTAACTTTTTACATGTAATGTTGTGGTTATTTTTTAACAGTTCAGTTGTAGGAGTTATCACGCCACTACACATGCAAAACTAATTATTTTACCACTTTTTTTTCAAAAGAATTCCATTTGATAAAGGCAGTACAATCTTTCACTTTTTCTATACCATCTTGCGAGTACAGTATTTGATGTCTCTACATTCACAATTTCACTCCATTGGTGACATTGTTGCTTGTATCTCATTCAACATTCCTCAACACTGAAATCCATCTGAACTACATATTCATCTCAACTCCAATGGTAGCATCATAAAATGCTCTATCTTTATGAATGCAAATTTCTTAGTTCACATGATTTATCATGCCAATAATCTCCTACCATCATGTAGTTATAGTGGGGCTGTTGAATATTGGTTTAACTTCTGATCACCCCTCCCTCCAACTTATCATGAAGAACTGTATGTTTAAGCTTATGTTTTCTGATAAACATGTCGATCTTCTTAAATGTCAACAAGAGCAAAGTGAAAAACACAATTCACTAGTTATTTGCCATCACTCTTTGTTAGCTATTTGTGTGAAAATACAGAAGATAAATTTTGAGTATATGCCCCAGTATGGTACCGATTAAAATTCAGATTTTAATATAAATCAAAGTCAACAATTAATTTTAACCACATATTTCACGGGCCCATAACTTTTCAACCACACATTTCATTAACTTTTATCAAATTCTATTAAAAATCTGATTTTCATCCCCACCAAACAGGGCCATATTTCTAGAGTTTCTTTAATGGAATCTTCATTTATATGTTGGATGTCATAAAAAAAGAGTGGCCAGTTGAGTAGATTATAAATATTGTAATTTAGAGAAGACAGCAGAAGAGGAGCAGTATTGAATTGAAAATCTGGTATTTGATAATTAAAGTGAATTGACCAAGTGAGAGTGAGGAATAAAAAACTGTGCATAAAATTTCTTGAACTTCTGAAAATTACTTTTGTTGTCACTTGAGGCTATCTACCTCCTTGTGCTGGTTTGTGTTTAGTCTCTATATCAGACTCAAGCTCAAAAGCTGTAATGTTTTAGGTTCAGCTGCATTTATGTCAACCAATAGTATGCTAACGTGAATAGATCATATTGGATCGGCAACTAAATTTCTAGTTATATTTTTCTGTCAAATTGAATATCGACACTGATGTAGGAACATAATAATTTGAAAACAAACAAAAAAAGAAAAGAATTTAAGGTTACGATGAATAAGCCCTCTATATATAGTGCAAACAAACTAAAATCAAAAGAACTTCTAATAAACTGGAACTTTATCAAAATATTAAAACTAATATAATATAATCTAAACACTCATAATTCGAATTAAACTTTCTTTCAAAATCCTATCTAAACTATATTTCTATCTCCATCAGATACACTACTCCTTGGTTTTATTTCATTTTTGTGTGCAGAACAATATTTTTTCAAGGATAAAAATGGTTAATTTAATGATTTCCTAATGATTTACTTTTACTTTGTAGAAACACCTAAAAAATGAAAGAGACAAAACTATAACTTTGGTTTGTGGGTCAGTATGAAAACTATTTGTGTTTTTTGATTTGTCATTAGTGATTGATCCTTCAAATTGTGATTGTCTCTCTAGCGATTCCATCCTCCTCTCTAATACCCTTCCTCTTTCTTACAAGTAAATGGAAATAAACACAGAAAAACTTTTCCCTTTTTTCCCCTTTCTTTTCCTTTATATTCACTATTGTTGTTGATTTTATATCACGCAACTGTACGAATCGTAACAAGTAATATAATGGACTATGAGTCTGGAAGATAATTCCCACAAAGACATTATTTAGTACTATTTCTAACTTTTAAATGACGAAAAAAAAAGAAGATAGATTTTGTTTAGTTACCTATATTGTTCTAATTATATTAAATTTATCTAAGGCGCACAATTAATCACATTTAATTCTCTTATCAAGATTAATAACTATTGTAGTGTTCGATCGAATTATTTTTACTTAATCAATTTAAGTTTCTCAAGTCAAATTGATCCTATTCAACTAAGTCATTTCACCACCTCTATATGAATTCGGATAAGTTCAATTAAATGCATTAATTTCTCTAAGAACCCATGCAACGACCGCAATAACCATAAAAGATATCTGTACTCGTTTTATCCAAATTACCGAATTTTATCATGTGGTTTAAATTTCTAATTTACCTCTCGATTTGTTACAAATTCATATATCATTGAATTATTTAATTCGAAGCATTAAATTTCATAAATAAAATCAAAACATGTAAATTGAACTATTAGAATCTTGAAAATTAAATTAAATGGTCGCACATAGATTACATTATTTGTCATAAATAATGATTTAGCTACTTAGACTAATGAAAGAAAAACAATAGAAAGGAATATAATTCATAATCAGGTTTGGAAATCTTGATGAAGGAAAATTTGGATCTTATACCAAAAATCTTCTTTAATCTAATTTTTTTTCAAATCTTAGCTTTTGGCTATTTGATCTTGATGTTCTATGTGTTTTTCTCTCTAAAATTTTGTGTCCCATAAAAAAGATTCATGAAAAGTATATATAGAATTCTATAATAAATCTAAAAAAAAAAGTCCTGAATCATCTTCCACGTGGAATTTTGAGTGTAATTAGGAAATAAACAAAAGCTGAAATTTCTTCCAGTTTAGTGCACTTTGGGCTCCGCATTAATTTATTATGCATCTTAGGTCCTCTTTATTTGTATGGCAGGTCCTCAACTTCAAGACTTGATTATTTTGGTCCCCAAATCTTCAATTTTGTACAGCTTCGATCCAATTTCATCCAAGCTTGTTCAATCTAGATTTTACCTACAATTAACACAATTTAACCTAAATTAAATAGATATTCGCTCATATAGTAATAAATAAATAAGAATCGAAGCCTGGATAAGCACATAAAATGCACTTATTAACTATATTGTAACACAGTTGCTGACTTTATCTTAATCGATCGAAGTGCTGGGAATTTCATAATAACAACTCATGTTTCCTTGCAGGCGTAATATGCTTGAAAAGAAACTGGCTGATTCTGAGGTATCTGAGGAAGAGCAAAATAACATATTGAAGTACTTGGAGAGAAAAGAAACAGAATATATGCGCCTTCAAAGGCATAAAATGGACGCTGATGATTTTGAGCCATTAACAGTAATAGGAAAGGGTGCATTTGGAGAGGTCATCTTTCTTCCCCCTGGCTCCAACTTGTTTATGGCTACAAATCCTCCTTTCTATTTGTGCATGATACATAAAGCACTGAATATTCTATTTCTGTATTGAATTGTGGATGAAGGAAATAATTTATTATGCAGAAATCTAGAAATAGGCTGCGTATGCATGGTCTTTCTTTACATCATTGAATTTCTCCTGTACATCATAGTAAGGGTGTTGAATATTCTTCATATCTGAAGTTCTTCATCCTCAACTGCCTTTTCTTGATGCCATTGGGTCTACCTTTGAACAAGGTAAACCCAATGGGAACCTAAAATGGGGGTAACCTGCATTGGGCAGAAGATGATTAAAAAGTGCAGAATTCAGCATTCCTCAGGTGAAATTACACCCTTCTGGTGGAGACAAGTTAACTTGAGGATGTATTTAATGATTAGTCCCTAGTTGTACTTCACTTAGTTTGTAAATTGCAACTTATTTTCTCATCATCTTTTGCAATAGAAAAATTGTAGTAATACTACTTTGCTGATGCTGATTTCCAGTCACTACTGAAGTTTTTGCTTGCATACGATAACTTGAATGGCTTGCTATGATGCAGGTTAGAATTTGTCGGGAAAAGTCAACTGGGAATATTTACGCCATGAAAAAGCTTAAGAAGTCGGAAATGCTTCGTAGAGGCCAGGTAGAATTAATTTAGCATGCCAAAGAAATGAACAATTATGTTGAGTTCGTTTTATTGTCCATTTGTGGTTATTCCTATCTTTCTCTCTTTCTCTAGGTTGAGCATGTCAAAGCAGAAAGGAATCTACTGGCCGAAGTTGGCAGCAACTGCATTGTCAAACTCTATTGTTCTTTCCAAGATGAGGAGTACCTTTATCTAATAATGGAATATCTCCCTGGAGGAGATATGATGACTTTGTTAATGCGTAAGGATACATTAACTGAAGACGAGGCCAGGTTTTATGTTGGAGAAACTGTACTCGCTATTGAATCTATTCACAAACATAATTATGTTCATCGGTTGGTACTAATTCTACTGGTTTGCTGGGACTCTTCTAGACTTGTTATCATGGTAATCTTGTTTTTCTTATAATTTTTGCAGAGATATCAAGCCTGATAACTTGCTTCTGGATAGAAATGGACACATGAAATTGTCAGATTTCGGATTATGTAAACCGTTGGATTGCAGCAATATCAATGAAAAGGATTTTTCGGTAGGAAATAACTATAGTGGGGCTCTTCAAAGTGATGGGCGCCCTGCGAAACCGAAGCGCACTCAGCAGGAGCAACTACAGCACTGGCAAAGGAACAGGAGGATGCTTGTAAGCTTCCTACCTCCACCTCTAGTTCTCTAAACTTGAAACTGTGACTCTGATCGTCTATTCTGGGTAAATAGTTAGCTTGCAAAATTATCAAGGATGTAAATCGCATCTCCTTTTTCTTTCTTGAGGAAGAGGGTTCTTTAGTACAATGTCTGATTGTGATTATATTGGGTCTCTTTCTGTATCTAATGATGTAGGCCTATTCGACTGTTGGTACACCTGATTATATTGCTCCTGAAGTTTTGCTGAAGAGAGGATATGGAATGGAATGTGATTGGTATGTATTTTCCCAATGCATTCCTTTATGTATTTCAATTTGGAAATGAATATATTTATTTATGGGATGGTTACTGTCTGGACCATGTGTATATGCCACAGGTGGTCTCTCGGGGCTATCATGTATGAAATGCTTGTGGGATATCCACCTTTCTATTCAGAGGAACCTCTGTCTACGTGTAGAAAGGTAATATTGGTGTTCTCTTTTACATGTGTAATTGTCTTGGGATGTAATTGCCGCGTAACTCAAAATAGTGATAATAGAAAACCAGTATGTCTTTACTTTCAATGTTTATTTAGCTTTTGTAGTCTTTACTTGCCATTAAGTAATAATTTTAAAAATGTTATTATGCTTAAATTAAATAATATAATTTTCTAAGTCATGCTCATTATGCTGAGTATGAAGAATACTGTAATATTATAACTGAATTTTTCTTAGGCTTGCCATAATAGCCTCCATTACGTTGTGATCCTCCTTTTCATTTAGATCTTGTATATGGTGTAACTTGATTCTCAATCCAATTCCTGTCTTGATTTAGAAAGTTGCCTATTATTTTGGTGCAGATAGTAAACTGGAGAACTCATTTAAAATTTCCGGAAGAGGCAAAGATATCGCCAGAAGCAAAAGATCTTATCTGCAAGCTCTTATGTAATGTAGAGCAGAGGCTTGGAACAAGAGGCGCTGATGAAATTAAGGTTCTTTATGAAGTGTCTTTTTGGTATCTTTTTAGGATTTGTAATGTCAAGCTAACTTTGAACTGCCTGTTGCACCATATTCCCAGGCTCACCCATGGTTCAAAGGCATTGAATGGGATAAGTTGTATCAAATGAAAGCCGCATTCATTCCAGAAGTTAATGATGAGTTGGATACTCAAAATTTTGAAAAGTTTGATGAGGTTTTCTCCCTTTATGGTTATGCACATGTCTAGCTTATTCCCTTTTGTTGTTCTTATTGCCCTAATGTTCTAATATGTTTTTGCAGTCTGACAATCAAGTCCCAATGACAACAAAATCAGGTCCCTGGAGGAAGGTTGGTACATGAAACTGCATTTAACATTCCAAGCTATAATTTTGGATTCTCCATGGTGCCTGTCCACATGGCAAACCGTTTCTGATGCAATAGAGTGCACATATTGTTCTGCTGTGTATCTTGGTAATATTTAGTTATTATGATCATAGTATGAATCAGGGGTGGAGCTAGAATATTATGTCGTGATGGGCTAATATATATATTGAAAAAATATTCCACAAAAAAAATTACCCAAACACTTCTTTTGGGGGTGGAGGGTGGGGGGAGGGGGTGTGCTGTAGCCTAGGGGAGTCCCCCTCACATCAGCCCTTGGTATGAATTAGGATACCACTGTTATGTCAAGGTGTATGATACAGCTGAAGAGTGCTCCAAAAAGAAGTGGGTAAGCTGCTGAGTGGCGATGCACAAACAATTATCCATTATTAGTATTGTGACTGCTCTGTTCTGGCATGTGATTTGCACCTGAGCCACTTATACTTGCGGCTTTTTGGCTTTGGTTGGAAAGGTTTACCAATTAGTCAATCCTGGAATGTTAGAACAGATGATAACTTGTTATTTTCATTTCCATTATGATCAATGAAGATTGTCTTTTATTGTTTAATTGGTTTTTGCTATAGCATTATAAGTTGTCATCAGTTTTTATTTATTTACATCCTTTTATGGCTGGCTGCAGATGCTCTCTTCCAAGGACGTGAACTTTGTGGGTTACACCTATAAGAACTTTGAAATCGTGAATGATCATGAAGTTCCTGGAATTGGTATTCTGTTCTTACTTTGACAAATTAGCTTGTGTACCTTTATATTTTCACATTTCACAACACAGGGATTGTGATATTATTTTTGTTTCTTATTTGCATTTCTTTTAACTGAAAGAATATGTAGATTCTCTCATAGCAGGAATAAGGTTGTTGGCGAGTCAAAAATCGAGGCATGTCTTGTCCCAGAAGTGATTGTTTTAGGCGTTTAGGTTTGATCAGAAAGAAAAAAGGATTTGAAGTGGATATATAAATAGAGTTAGTAGGATGTAACCTAAATATTATAGGAATGTTATGTAATTGAAAGATGTCTACCGAGTTAAAGGCAAGTTCTATGGGTTAATACCCTAAATAGTCA